>OY992883.1:30761956-30801956 GCA_963921405.1 Cepaea hortensis | reverse complement strand
GTCTAATTTCTGTAATCAGGTTATAGTTTTCGTGTATTTCTTGTAGGACTTGGTCATTGGTTATTCTGTCTGTCCATGATATTCTTTGCATTTTTTTCCAGAAACCACATTTCTACAGCCATCAGATGTTTTTCAGCTCGTTTGCTGATTGTCCACACTTCACATCCATACAAAAGTACAGATTCAATGTAGCAGTTAAACAATCGTATTCTCGATGCAAATGACATCATTTTATTGGTCAGTATGTTTTTCATCTTGCAAAAGGCTACCTTCGTCAAGGCAATGTTTGTTCTAATCTCTTCAAGGCATCCCCCATCAGATGTTATAATTGCTCCGAGATAATTTATCGATTCGCTTGTTCAAGAATATTCCCATTTACTTGTATATTACATTGTGGTATTTACGTCTTCCTAGTGACGACCATAATGTGTGTCTACTTACAAATTAATTCTAACCCTAGTTATTCACTTGTGCAACAGCCGCATCAACTAAATGTTACAGTATGTGCATGCGTAACAAATTATAATTGTTGCATTATTTGCCGCCTCTGTTGTTATCTACATCCTTTTGTAGAAGAAACAAACCAGCGCAAACACATATAATGACACCAAATGCAAACATAATTACAAATACCACAGGGCATATGGAAATGACTATTCAAATATTTATATCGCCGATTGGGAGATGGTACTGGCATATCGATACCGGATTTGAGTCCCAAACTATACATGACTAACTGAGGCCAGGCCAGTTTGATATCCGCGTGAGTCACAGGAAGTAGCGATCCTCTGTGGCGTGAAGCGATTACAAACAATGGGGTATTCCACACCCCCAATGTTCAAACACTAGGGTATCCCCAGTTACAGTCAACGACCTTGCAAGTTTGTATGGAAATCAATGCCGTGACACGACCTTGACTCGGAAAGGTCGGTTGTATGAATATGGTAGCAATGAAGTGCTTGTGAGATGTATGGATAAAATTGGTGAAACTGCGGTAAAGCTGTGGAAATATAAACAATATAAAATAACACAAAGTGATGCAGCTTTACAGAACATAATTACGAAAAACACAGGACTTTGCGGCCTTCATCAGCAAACAGCGGCCTTCATCAGCAAACAAATACAAACACAAAATACAACATATAATCACGGAGGAGATCCCCCAGTGACTACATTGCGGCATAAAAACTGGATTTAAAAAAAAATGTTGCATATCCATTGCAGGACGTTGCAGTCAACGCCAGTATTTTTCATCTGCTGCTGATGTACTAGGCAAGTTTTTACGTTCAGTAGTTTGCCATTGCTGGCTTCCTGGAGGTCTAGAGGTTAGCAACTTTTCTCCGTAATCTCGTATACTCTCGTTGGTAACGTGAGGACGGTGAGAATCAGCAGTGGCTGGAATCGCGTCGGTAAATTACGGGGTTTGTGAGTCGGCCGCTCAGAAAGCAATGGCAAACTACTGAGCGTAATCTTGCCAAGAAATCAACAATCAGCTGAGAGATGCTGATGTTGACAGCGATGTCCTGTAAAGGATATCAATCAATCAATCATGTGCCATGCCTAAAAGCGTGGGCGGTCATGACTCACCATTTCACTCGAGCACTAGAGTCGTGGATCAGCTCAGTGGTCCTGTCTCGTCCATGCCATGTGGCCAAGCCATCCAGGTATTTTCCTCTCGGTCTTCCCCTTGGTCTGTTCCCTTCGATCTTGCCAGTTGTCACCAAGTTCTCCAATCCATTTCTTCTCATAACATGTCCAAAAAATTTTGACTGTCTACGTCTAATTTCTCTAATCAGTTTACGATGTTCATTTGTCTCCTGTAGTACTTGGTCATTGGTTTTTCTGTCTGTCCATGGTATTCTTTGCATTTTCCTCAGAAACCACATTTCTGCAGCCATCAGATGTTTTTCAGCTTGACTGCTCATTGTCCAAGTTTCACATCCATACAAAAGAACAGGCTCTATGTATCCCCTCAACACTCTTTTTCTCGTTTCAATTGACATCTTTTTATTGGTCAGAATGTTTTTCATCTTGCTAAAGGCTACTTTCGCCATGGCGATTCTTGTTCTAATCTCTTCGAGGCATCTCCCATCAGATGTTATAACTGTTCCAAGATAATTGTACCGATTCACTTGTTGAAGAATATTACCACTTACTTGTATATTACATTGTGGCACTTCTTTCTTCCTAGTGACGACCATAACCTGAGTCTTTTTACAATTAAATTCTAACCACAGTTGCTCACTGTGTACAACAACCGCATCTACTAATTGTTGCAGGTCCTGCGCATTGTCTGCAGTTAATACTGTATCATCTGCATATCTAATGTTATTGATGTTTCGTACTCCAATGCTGATTCCATTTATATCCTCTACATTTCTGAAAATATTTTCACTGTATAGGGAAAAATGATCTGGAGACATCACATATCCCTGCCTAACACCTCTCTTAATTGGCTGATACTGTCCCACTTCATTATCAATCCTTATTGCAGCTTGTTGTTTCCAATATATGTTTTTATAAGTCTAATGTCTTTCCCATCAATTTGTAGATCTGCAAGCATATCCACCATGTTGACATGTCTAACTCTATCAAAAGCATTTGTATAGTCAATAAAGCAAAGATGTATATCCTTGTTTACTTCTATAGCACGTTCAATAACTGTTCGCAGCATATACACAGCATTTACTGTACCCTTTCCTTCTACAAACCCTCATTGTTCTTCCCCTATTTCAGGTTGTATTTTCTTCCTCACTCTTTGCATGATAATTCTTAGCAAAATCTTTGTGATGTGACTCATTATACTAATTGTTCTATGTTGATCACATTCCAAGGTTCCTGATTTCTTTGGGATTGCAATAAATACAGAATTACATAATTCAGGAGGTATATCTCCAGTATCATATGTGTTCAGCAGTCTGGTGACTTGCTCTAGTCCAAATTCTTCTAAAGCTTTAATAATTTCTGTTGTGATGTTATCTGCACCGGGGGCCTTGCCAGCTTTCATATGCTTAAGAACATTTCGAACCTCCATCTCCAAAATTGGCGGTCCTTCATTATTAAATCTAATATCATATTGTTCGTCTCTGTTATCATCATAAATGTGTTTCACGTAATCTGTCCATACATGTAGAATCTGGTCTTTTTCTATTATGATTTTGCCATCTTTAGTTTTTAGACACCCTGTTGATGTACTTGTTCTTTTATTAGTAAGTACCTGAATTCTTTTGTGCACTAATTTGGTATGTTGACTGTTGTGTTGGTTTTCAATTTGTAAGCAATTTTCCTCAAGCCATGCTTCTTTTGCCTCCTTACATAATATTCGGACTTGTCTGTGAATTTCTTCATATTTGACAGAATTATTTTGTTGTTGTTGAGTCTTCTTGTTTCCATGAGGTGTAAAATTTCTTCAGTCATCCATTTCTTACGACCCACCTTCTTTAATTTTGGAATAGTTGTTTCTGCAGCCACATTCATTGAATTCTTCAACGTTTCCCATTGATCATCCACATCCTGGAATAATATCTCTAGATCAGACAATATTTCAAATCTGTTCTGTACTTCTATGTTGAATTTGTTTTGTATTTCCTTGTCATTACTCAATGTACACAAATCATATTTAGTGTTTCCTGTTATATACTTGACTTTCTTCAACTTTATCCTCAATGTTCCTGTGAGTAATCTGTGGTCACTACAACAATCAGCACTGGGAACTGTTTTTGCTACTGTTAGCGCGTTTCTAAATCTTCTGCTAATGAGAATGTAGTCAATCTGGTTTCTAATCCTGCTATCAGGACTCCTCCATGTCCATAATCTTCTAGGGTGTTGCTTAAACCAGGTGTTTCCTACAATAATTTCCTGTTCTTTTGCCCACTCTACGAGTATGTATCCTCTTTCATTTCTCTCTCCTAAACCATAGTTTCCTACTGTGTATCTATCCCCTTGATTTCCTACTTTTGCATTGAAGTCCCCTATTATGATGTTTATTTCTGAATTTTTACATTTCTTTAAGGCAGACTCAATGTCATTATAAAATTCTTCTACACTATCTTCACTGGATTCTCCTGTTGGGGCATATACTTGAATAATATTTATGCTAAAAGGTCTGCCAATTAATTTAACTAGTAGAACTCTGTCCGACACGGCCCAGTATCCTTGAACAGATTGTGATGTTTTCCGGACCAAAATAATTGCCACTCCCCTATGACGATCTTCACCTCCAGAATAAATAATCTTGAAATCTTCATCAATCTTTATGCCTGCTCCTGTCCATCTCGTTTCGCACATACCTAATATATTAATTTTTTCAATTTCAATTTCTTGTTTTATGTTCTCTAATTTTTCGTCGTCGTTTAACGTCCTAACGTTCCATGTTGCTAATTTTAACGTCTCTGTCCTTGGCTTGCGATGATCAGTCTTTAAGCGAATCATGATGTACTAGGCACTTTTAAAGAGGTAGTTTGCCGTTGCTTTCCTCTATGGCAGTGACCGTACTGGTCGGAGACCGCAGCCATTGACTCAAGAAGAGCTCCTCTGCCTGCCGTTGTGAAACTCGAGACCATGACCAACAAATATCTATCGGCTGCCCTCAAAATTTCATCCACCACCTGCCTTCCGTGGCTTCTTTTGAAAACTTCCAATAAAAGAACACAAAATAACATCACATAATCCACAGGAAAACACTATTCAAAGGGAATCCATAGGAAATCACACGAAATCCATAGGAAAACACTAAATAGCGTCCCCCTCCCCCGAAGAGTACGCGTCATTTTGTCGCCATTGTACCGGCGGAAGGATATGCAAAAAGAAAAAAAAAGTTTGCCATTGCTTTCTGAACGACTGGCTCCCATACCAACACGTTGTAACACAACGCGACACGGTCTGCTGCACAAATCGGTCGCGGTTGCGTTTCGAACGCCTGCTAAGCGTCTCACAAACCGCGTTCGCAAGCCTTTGGCAACGGAGACAGGATAAGAAGAATGAAAAGATGAAAAAAAAATGAGAGCAATGAAGAGAAAATACAAATTTGAAAATATTAGCACATTACACATCCTTAGCAGGAAAATGCTTAAGGAATTTTTTTGAGGATTATAGTTCAATATATTAGTGTATAATACTGTTTAAAATGTATACATAGCTAGGAATTTTAAGTATCACAATTCTATATATTAATTTCAGTTCAACATAATTTACTCTAAACTACACATACACACACACACACACTCACGCACGCACGCACGCACACACACACACATGTGGTCAGATGCGGTCAGGTCTCTTTGGAATCGTGTTTATAGTGCAGAAGAAAAGCTTGATCATTACAGCTTTGAGAAAATGGTGCTACTGGCAGTGACCAGCGGATATAACCGACACTCAAAAAATCCGAGGACACATAATAAGACTGCTACTGGTTCCATTAGCACTGGGACTCTTCGCTGGCAGGCCAGGACGGAGCACGTAAGGGAATGCCCCTGGTACTGCGAAGACGGTCTTGACTCATTTCAACTGCAAGCTAACGCGACCACGTGACCATGCTCAGCCACCGGGGGGAGTACATTACAGTACATCTACCATTGGGGTCGGCTCTGTGGTGTAGGGGTTACTGACACAATTCCTATCCCGCATACCGCTTTCGAAACACAGCTGCGGGCGATCTGGCAGCAGACCGCCTTGCGTTGGTTTCCATAAAATGGTACGAATGCCGGTCACAAACAGAATAAACATGCTAAAGTTGACTGCGATGTCATGTAAAGGATATGCAAATAACCTTTTATACCATTTGGCAGCGGCGGACTGGCAGAGGGACAGTTTGCCCGATGACAACTGGCCCTGCAGGTCCCTAATAAAGCGGGCCCCTCTAAAAATTAAACAGTACATTACAAAAGTTAATTTTTTTTGTGTGCATATCCTTTACAGGACATCGCTGTCAACACCAGCATCTTTCAGCTGTATGTTGATTTCTTGGCAAGATTACACTCAGTAGCTTGCCATTGCTTTCTGAGCGGCCGGCTCACATACCCCGTAAGTTACCGATGCGATTCGAACCACTGCTGATTCTTACCGTCATCACGTTACCGACGAGAGTATACGAGATTACGGAGAAAAGTCATAACCTCTAAGCCACGAAGCCGGCAAAAGTTAATTACTTTTAGTAATTTTGTCTCCTGGCACCCAATATTTTAAACCCATTCTGCCACTGCCAGTTGATGTACATTTCATAGCTCTTTCATGCCCCCGCAAGTGAGCTAATGTTCACAGTATTCGCAGGGATTACATAAATGTTGGATCAAAGTAATAGTAAAATCAACATACAACTTCTTTTGAGTAGAACATTTCGCATTGTCGTTAGCAGAACACGGGTTGGCATTCAGCCGTTAACAGTATTAATCTCCAGGGGCAAAAACTGCATTACAAGAAAACACCAGCATTCAGTTACTTCCCCTGACACGGGTCACAACTCGGGCCTGTCTAGACATACAACACAAAGTCTCTAACACAGGCCGACCAATGTTGGGCTGAAAACACTCACTCACACAAACACGCACACTCTCACACAAACACTCACATTCTCACACAAACACTCACTCACACATAATAAATACACATCCGAATACACACAAACACTCAAACGCACACATCCACACTAAAGATTGTCCCCCTTTAATGCCAATCTGGCGTAGTCCGTTTAGTATTTCTGATATTGTCTTCAGCCAAAGCTAACTTAAAAGAAGAAGTGGTCAGTCTCTCTCCAGTCACCTTATCTAAGAGAATAGTCTACGAGCTGTGTCCAACCATGCAGCCAGACTGTAAGAAAGCACAAGTAAAGGACTCCTGTATGCGTCCTAAAGCCCGTTGGGCTTATAGCGATAGACCTATATTTGCATACACCAATCGGCACTCGGTGAGTGATGTGTTCAATATCACTCCGATCGCCTTAACTTCCTAAAACATTTCCTGGTACCAAGTTCAAGTTGGTCCACCTCCAGGTACATTTTAAAATGTCACCCCAATTCGGATTCGAACTCTGCCCGGCAGAAGAACTTCTAGCGACAACATTACAGATGCTCATCCGGCTGATGTTTTAAACATTTATTTATTACACTATCTCGGAAAGTTGGCACAGAAGCTAAAACACATCACTAGAATCTGCAGAACTGTTGTTTTATAGAAGAGTGATGAAAATTCTCTGGACAACCGAAATGAGCAATCTTAACATTTTGAGGGAGGCTCAGTCGCAAAGACAACTTATCCCAGACATCAGAAAGATGTTTTAGCTACATCTCGAGAAGAGTAAGACTGAAACATTGTGACAACTGGAAAGATTTGTGAAAAGAGATATAGAGGAAGACAGTCTTGTGTAGTGGCACGGACGGGAATCAACACACTGATTAATACATGTCGTTGGAAATCGCAAGATGAGCGGAAGCATGTGAGCCCACGCCAGTCGCCAGGACACTTGATGATGATGATGATGATGATGATGACGAAGATTCATCACAACAGTAAGTGGGTGTGCAATTGATCTCCTCCAAACAGCTTGAAAGGGACACATTGGAGAAATACTTTCAAAGAATGGCAATGACAAACCTAGTCGTTATATCAAACTAAACAATACAGTTACACAAACCGCAGAAAGAAGCAACAACTATTGATTTAGTGACTAAAAATGGACACAAGACTACAGACAGCATGTAAGATACACCGCAAATCTGACATGCGAGCCGGCGTGGTCAATATGACTGGTCAAGAAAGTCGAGGATTTGAGAGGCATATTTCATGTGATGTGTGTCGATGTTCTGACAGCCGCTGGTTCAATACCAGTAGCCAAGATAAATCTTCGTGGAGACAATCTGGAGAGGTTGTGGAAGGGGGTGTTGTTGAATGGAAGGATAAATAAGCAACTATAAATACGTGGATATATTCGTGTGTGTATGTGTACAAAGACAGGGCTTAGTCACTATGAGAGAGCTACAGTATGACAGTACACGGCACTATCTACTGTATGTTGGCGTCGCATTTTGGGAGGCACTAACCAAAACCGACATCCCACATTGTGCCAACGTCATCGGGCGAAGGAGCGCAATTGGGAGGGTAGAAGTCTTATCCTGGTGCAATGAAATTCAACCTAAAGACTAAATATCATGGCATTGCAGACCAGACCCTAAGCCTTGGTCGGCAACTGGTCTGGGATGAAAGCTCCGTCAGATGGACAATTAAAGCAGCTTGTCTTGTTCCAGATGTATTGGTGTTACCTTTTCTCTGGAGTAAATAAACTAGGCAGGCCGAGAGAGGGATCATGCTGCATGGACAACACATGGTCTTTACAATTAAGCCCAGGCTTTATGCGATGGAGAGCTATAATGCCTTTATTTTGAAACGCAAAGAAACACACTAAGTGCAAGCTGTCAGTCTCTCTCTCTCTCTCTCTCTCTTTCTCTCTCTCCCTCTCTCTGTGTATATGAGTGTGTGTGTGTGTGTGTGTGTGTGTGTGTGTGTGTGATTAGGGCTGTATCTCCCTGTGAGAGTTGTGGCTCACCTGAGGCTGAGATGTATCATACAAGAATCAGTTCCTCCAGACACTTCCTAATCTATTAGTTCACGTGCCATCATACAAAAAGACAACACAATCAAAACAGAAACCTAATTTAAATTAAAGAAGATTAGATGATATATGTTTGGTATTGGCATGCACATGTCACTGGATCTCTGTCAGTCCTAATGTAATACCGGGACTGATGGTAGTTGAAGAAAACATTAAGTTCTTGGGCTTCCCTGTTTTCAATTTCAACGAATTCTCAAACAAATATAAAGTTACAGAGGCACTATTGTTTGTTTAGTGTCATCATCATCATCATCATCATCATCATCATCATCATCATCATCATCATCATCATCATCATCATCATCATCATCATCATCATCATCATCATCATCATCATCATCATCATCATCGTCACCACCACCACCACCACCACCACCATCATCATCATCATCATCATCATCATCATCATCATCATCATCATCATCATCATCATCATCATCATCATCATCATCATCATTATTGTCACTAACATCTTCACAATTATCATCAAATACCTTGCGAACTGGTCTCGGATATCCTACTTCTCTACATCTCGCGAGCTCAAACAACATGTATTAATTAATTTGTTGGCACTTTTCCATGCCATACAAAAAGGCTGTAACAAATCTTATTGTCGTCCTCTATCTCTCTGTCCTTACATCTTGCCAGTTATCTCATGTTCTAATTTTTCTCTTATCATAATGCTCCCAAAAAAGATCATCACCATCATCAGCTGCCCTGCCAGCTGGCGTAGGCGTTCATGGCTCTCCACAGATCTCGGTCTTTGGTGTTCTGGATCAACTCTGCTGATGATATTCCTCCATGCCACAGTCTCAATCCATCCAGCATCATTTCTCTTGGTCGACCTCTGCCTCTCTTCTTCTTGATCTTTCCAGTCGTCACGATGTTCTCCAATGCCTCTCTTCTCATCACATGACCGAAAAAAAGCTGCTTGTCTCTTTCTTTCCAAAAATGACGACTGTCAATTTCTGATGTTTTTAATAAGTTGTCTCTATTTCTTTACTTTTTCTGCCCTTAAACCTCTATTGAAATCATGAACCAACCCACGTCAAAACGTTCTATCTTTTACCATCTTCAGCAGTTCAGTCCATGTCCTCTCAATATTATGCATCTCCGTCTTCAATTCTCTGCTCTGTGTGTAGAATGGCTTGCCTCGCTACAGCGGTCACGGATTGTGAGTATTGTATGAATATTCTGCCCTGGTCATGCGGGTGTGCACGGGAATAAACAGGCTGTTAGGCTGGCAGGAATGCACCTATTGATGGCAGATTACTTGTGGGAAAGGGAGAGGTGGTCGCGAGCCCGCGGGACCAGGTGGAGACAACGGTGGAACAAACCGAACCTGTTTGTGGAGAGGATGATATTGCTGGCGAGCGGCAGGGGTTCTGGACGAATCTCTAAACTGAGAATAAAAACCAAGAGAACTTTCACTCAAATGACGGTTGGAACGATTAGTAGTATGACTCTTCGCTGGCTGTTGAACGAGGGGATGGAGTGCGTGTGTGAATGTCCTGAGTGCAGTGATGTCGGTTCTTAGCTCATAACCCATTATCTGTGTGGTTTTAGCTCCGCCTTGCGGGTTCCAGAGAAACGTCTTTCTAGCTATCCTATTACCAATGTTTTCTACATGCGTGTCCTATTCATAGCCATCGTCTTTTCTTCTCCTTTTTATTCGCCATCTTGTGATTCTTTATGTCTTGGCATCTTTACAGATTACTTTAAGATTACCCATTTAAGCCGAGTAAGGAATTTTCAGCATTCTTCTGCAAAACCTCATCTCCAAGTCCCCAAGGGGTTGTTGTTTGTTTGTTTGTTTGTTAAAGTTCCAGGATTCATGGTCACATGTGAACATTCGCTCGATATAACATGCAACAATTATCGTTTTTAAACTTCAATGGCATGGATTTATTGCATACGACGTTCTTTACTTTTTAGAAAGCAGATTTCTGCAGTGTTATTCTGTTCTTGATTTATGTGATACATTTTCCATCAATTGTTACACATGTGTCTAGATATTTGAATTATTGTGAAGGAATGAAAAGAAGTAAAGGAGCCCCTTTCCCGCCAGCTGGTGTATTGGGTATATGGTGCTAGCCCCTTTCAGACCAACCAGCACTGGATGGCTGATGTGGATAATATTGGACTTACCGCGTTTACTACATAGAAACATTCTTGGTGTCCATTTTAGCCTGGGTGAACCCGACAGCCCACGTCAGTGAAACATTCACAAAACCCTGTGGTATTAGAAAACATGACTATTGGGCCGACAGGTAAGCGTACCAACCACGGGTATATTGGTTCCTTTGAATTTCTGTACTTGCTAAAAACAAATGCTATTGACTACAGTTAGGAATGGCACGTTTCTTTACTATCACCATTGCTTCTGTTTTCCTATTATTTCAGTTGAGGTCCAGTTTGTTTTTATTTTATACAGCAAGAAATCTCTGTTGTTCCATCCGCCTTGTTGCTACCATTTCGGCGCCATCGGCATAAAGTCAGTTACTTATAGTAAGACCACAAACCCCGATTCCTGACAATATGTATAACGCAGTTCTATTGTCACACATCTTTACTGTCACTTATTATTTCCACTGATCTACTCTACTGCAGCAACTCTTCTACATTATTGTCTCAATTAATCAGTTCTGCTGTAAAAGAAAAAGAAGAAGGAGGAGGATGAAGAAGAAGAGGGTGAGGAGGATGGAGAGGTGGAGGGGTGGACCAGGAGAAGGGCGAAAGAAACAGACGAAGTAGTAGTAGCAGCAGCAGCAGCAGCAACAGCAGCAGCAGTAGTAGTAGTGATAGTAGTAGTATTAGTAGTAGTAGTAGTATTAGTAGTAGTATTAGTAGTAGTAGTAGTAGTAGCAGTAGAAGTAGTAGTAGTAGTAGTAGTAGTAGTAGTAGTAGTAGTAGTAGTAGTAGTAGTAGTAGTAGTAGTAGTAGAAGAAGAAGAAGTAGTAGTAGCAGTAGAAGAAGTAGTAGTAGTAGTAGTAGTAGTAGTAGTAGTAGTAGTAGTAGTAGTAGTAGTAGTAGTAGTAATAGTAATAGTAGTGGTAGTGGAAGAAGAAGAAGAAGAAGAAGAAGAAGAAGAAGAAGAAGAAGAAGAAGAAGAAGAAGAAGAAGAAGAAGAAGAAGAAGAACCATTTGTATGTTTAAAAAGTCACCTCAGAATGTGTCAACACCAAATATCTTTTAACTTTGTTTCCCAGAGTAGCTTTTCCAAATAAAAGCACCTGCATATAAACATTTACGGACATTTACGTAGCAATGGAAAAATTGCTTTAATTTATGTATATAAATATTAACTACTGGCCGCCGTCGCGTGAAAGGACGGAAGCCTACAAGTCAAGGCATTAAGCAAAATTACCCCTCGCTAGTTTTATGGGTGAAACATCACGATGAAGTGGTGATTATTTCTGCCAGGTTCTCTGGATACAATTGTCAGCCCCCGACTCATCATCATGGTTATCGTTTGACCTTTATTTCGAGAGATGGATCTTGATAAACTAATTTGTGGTAGTTACAATCCGGTAGTAAGTCAACGGGCGGGAACTCTGAGGTCAAAAGTTCACTCTGGTGTTATTATTGTTCTGTACTCACTTACCCGCCGGTCTCCCTGGTCGAGGAGTTAGCAGCTTTCTCCGTAACCCCGAATACTCTCGAGGTTGACGTGAGCGCACGAGAATTGGAAGCGGTTCGAGTCGCGCAAGTGTCTTATGAGAGTATGGAACCGTTCGCTCAGAAAGCAATGGCAAACTACTCAGCGTAATCTTGCCAAGAAATCAACAATCAGCTGAAAGATGCTGATGTTGACAGCGATGTCCTGTAGAGGGTTTGCAAACAAACAAACTCACTTACCCGGGGGCTGTGGTGGCGTAGTGGTTAAACACTCGGCTGCCGACCGGGTGGTCTTGGGTTCGCTTCGAGGTGGATTTGGAGGTTTAAAATTTACTTAGGCTTCCAGGCCAACACAACATAAACTGGATACTTGTAATTTGTGGGCTTGGGTAGTAAAGGCGACCGGGGTGGTACTAATCGCATTACTCACTGAGTGCCCAAGGTATGCATGAGTACTAATATGGGCATAGTCCCATATAACCAGTGCACCTTATGACATGTACAGGGATGATTTACCTTCACTTTACTTACTTTCCAAGACGTACTGGTTATCCATTCCTCTGGATCCAGCAAGGCAAGGCCGAGAGAGGGAACGTCGTTTGGACACCACATGTTCTCTGAAGCTCTGCCAGGCATTGTGAATAGAAATGTTGGCCAAATTCCAATCCACATACTTTGGTCTGTCAAGACTGTAAGGTGCCACTAACTTACTTTCCCTCGGAAAGTATTACAATTTAAAGTTAGTCTCAGGGTCATTGTGAGGGTTGTAGATTGAGTAGTCTCTAGGTAACACTGAAATCCGGGTTCAAAGCCCATATTTGTTTGTGTTCGCTCGCTCAAGCGTATGTCCGTATACCTGCTACTACTTCTAGTGCACTGGACTGATTTTTGTATGTGGATTAGCTTTCCCTATTACCAGTGTCCCTCGCCATCAGGCGAACCCACTCCGACTTCAGAGGTATTTGAAATTTATGTCCACAAGTCAAGGATGAGAAGTCAACATTTTAGTCCAACTGACCGGTGTAGGAGTTGAACCTGCTTCCTCGACATCTGCACACCGGAAGTGTAAGAACTAGCGCGTTTATCCATTCGGCCTTGCTGACCTCATTTGAGGTTGAGATCTTTATCCCTGCAGCTTCACTGAGAGAACGCGATTTTACTTGACGCCAGCCCCTGGATCTTCTTTGGGAGATGACAGATTTGAATATCTCTGTGCCCGTGTTTTTCTGGTGATCTCTCGTGTTGTGCTCTCTCTAATGATGAATTCTTCCCATGAATATTTTATATATCCATTAAGAGTATATTTCATTTCATTTAAATATTCCCATGGGGGTTTCAATCTTTGTTTCTTCACATTGAATCGCCTTCTGCCCATTGCACTCTTCTCCCCAAGAACACTTAACGTATTATTAGCTGTTTGGACAGGCATGCTTCTTCCGGCGCGGTGGCGAATAGGTAAAAGACGAAATTCATAATACCGTATACCGCGTTCGAAACACAGCTGTGCGTGATTTGGCAGCAGACCGCATTGCGTTGGTTTTCATGCAATAGTATGAGTACCGGTCGTTCCGAAGGCAATGGCAAACTACTGAACGTTAGCTTGCCAAAAATAATTCAGAAACAGCCACAACATTTTGGGGTTGACTGAGAGGGCCCGTAAAGGATATGCAATTAACTTTTTAATGTTTGCATACATATAAATACAATCCACACGTATTGATTGACAGTTATATAAGAAGTATGAATTCAATAGTCACAAGACATCCCTAAGAATTGTTTATTGTATAACGTTTTGCAGAATTTCTTTACACATCTCGGTATTTTTATGATATGTTATATTTTCACAATACAATCTACTCCTACGTCTATTTTACATTATAAGTCCCCAGAGGAATGAGGACTTTTTCAACACTGTTTACTTTGGCCCACATTTGCCGCTCAAAACATTAGCTCTGTTGTCATTGTGCAATGTTAAAATATTGATCCGTTGAGCATCAGCTAGGAAACTAAAAACCTATGTCTGACATACTAAATGTTGTCTAATTGAATATTGGAAATGTATTGGGAGGTAAAGACGTCGTGTGTGATTCTGACTTAATCACTCACCGAGTATCGATTTTCTATATAAATATTGATCGACTGATCTAGAATAATATTGATCAATTGATCTATATTAATATTGATTGATTGGCCTATAATAACATTGATCGATTGGTCTATAATAATATTGATCGATTGGTCTATAATAACATTGATCGACTGGTCTATATTAATATTGATCGATTGGTCTACATTAATATTAATCGATTGGTCTATAATAATATTGACCGATTGGTCCATAATAATATTGATCGATTGGTCTATAATAATATTGATCGATTGGTCTATAATAATATTGATCGATCGGTCTATAATAATATTGATCTATTGGTCTATATTAATATTGATTGATTTTTCTACAATAATATTGATCGATTGGTCTATAATAATATTGATCGATTGGTCTATATTAATATTGATCGATTGGTCTACAATAATATTGATCGATTGGTCTATAATAATATTGATCGATTGGTATACAATAATATTTATCGATTGGTCTATAATAATATTGATCGATTGGTCTATATTAATATTGATCGATTGGTCTATAATAATATTGATCGATTGGTAAACAATAATATTGATCGATTGGTATACAATAATATTTATCGATTGTTCTATATTAATATTGATCGATTGGTCTATAATAATATTAATCGATTGATCTATTATAATATTGATCTAACACCGTAAACCCAACCGGCTCTGTGACGAAAGGTTTACGAATGCTGCGAGTGATTTGGAAGCAGACCGTCTTGCGTTGGTTTCCATACAGTGGTATGAGTGCTGGTTGTTCAGAAAGTAATGACAAACTACTGAACGTAAACTTGCCCAGGAAACACAAACAGCCAACAAATGCAGGAGTTGACTGCGGCGTCCTGTAAACCCAATACATCTTCAGATCTGTAACAAGGAGCTTGATTTACTTTACTTCTAAATGACATGATTGTGTGTTACATTTGGGTTGATTACAATCGTTGGCATCATGTGCCATGCCGATAAGAGTGAGCGATCATGATTCGCCATCTCACAGGATTAGCAGAGTTTACAATCAAGTCTGTCTTCTTGCAGCGATAGTGGTATTTGATCAAGCCATTTAGGTATATTTCTCTTCGTCTTCCTCTTGTCCATTTTCCGCCAGGCTTGCTAGTTGTCACTAAATTTTCAAATTTATTGTTCTTTTATAGGCACTGTGGTGAAGGAGTTACGTACGCAAACCGAAATCCCGCATACCGCGTTCGAAATCAGCTGCGGGCAATTTGAATTCGACCGCCTTGTGTTGGTTTTCATTCAATAGTATGAGTGCCGGTCGTTCAGAAAATAATGCTACAGAACGTAAACTTGCCAAGAAATCACAAACAGTTAAAACATTATGGGGTTTAAATGCGACGTCCTGTAAGGGATATGCAACTAATTTTTAATTTGGTTTCTTTGTAACTTGATTAAATTAAAAAAAATCTTTAATCTATTTCCAGGTTTAATCTGTTTCTTGGATTGCTTCATTTCTTTTTCTGTGGGTTCTCGGTTTTCTTTGTATGATTATTCTTACGGTGGATCGCTTTCTTGGGTCGTATAATCCTTTTTTTTTCTTCTTTTCAATCCATTGTATTCTTTGCATTATCCTTCTGTCACTCGTTGACATTGATTACATTATCTTTCTGTCGCTCGATATAAATCTTTGAATTATCCTGCTGTATGTCAATGGTATTAATTGCCATATCCAGTGGTGTTCTTATCATTTACTTCTGTCACTTGATGGCATTCTTTGTAGTATCCCGTTATACTTCGATGCTCGTCTTTGCAATACTTTATCCATCGAAGGCATTCTTTGCATTAATGTATGCATCGATGATATTCTTTGCAATAACGTTTCCATCTATGGTATTCTTTGCATTATCGTGTCTGCCAATACTATTCTGTGCATTATCCTGTCGATCCATGGTACTCTGTGCATTATTATGTCGGTCCATGGTATTATGTACATTATTATGTCGGTCCATGGTATTCTGTGCATTATTATGTCGGTCCATGGTATTATGTACATTATCCTGTCGGTCCATGGTATTCTGTGTATTATTATGTCAGTTCATGGCATTCTGTGCATTATTATGTCGGTCCATGGTATTATGTGCATTATTGTGTCGGTCAATGGTATTCTTTGCATTATTATTATGTCGGTCCATGGTATTCTTTGCATTATTATGTCGGTCTATGGTATTCTTTGCATTATTATGTCGGTCTATGGTATTTTTTGCATTATTATGTCGGTCTATGGTATTCTTTGCATTATTTTGTCGGTCTATGGTATTCTTTGCATTATTATGTCGGTCTATGGTATTCTTTGCATTATTATGTCGGTCCATGGTACTCTGTGCATTATTATGTCGGTCCATGGTATTATGTGCATTATTATGTCAGTCAATGGTATTCTGTGCATTATTATGTCGGTCCATGGTATTCTGTGCATTATTAAGTCGGTCCATGGTATTCAGTGCATTATTATGTCTGTCCATGATATTCTGTGCATTATTAAGTCGGTCTATGGTATTCTGTCCATTATTATGTCGGTCCATGGTATTTTGTGCATAACCCTTCTGTCACTCGGTGGCTTCTTTTGTATTATCCTGATGTAAGTTGATGGTGCTGTTTACATTATCCTTCTGTCACTCCGAGTTATTATTTGCATTATCTCTTTGTCGGTTCATGGTATTCTTGGCATCATCCTTTAAAAAAAAAAGTACACTTCGGCAGTCATCGTATGTATCCAGGCTCGCTTGATTATTGTCCAGGTCACACATACTACAACCATTATTTAAAAATATATCGTTATCGTTTGACGTTCTGTGAGTCCGAGTGGTGTAGCCATTTGTCCACTGACTCACCACGATGAAGATAAAGCGTTCAGTTCTCACTACTTCTGGGATATGAGAGGCTCTGGTTTGATTCAAGCAGACATTATGTGTCACTATCAAAAACCTTTTTAAATGACGTCGCGATCATGCTTCTCCGCAGCTTCAATTCTCCAGTATAATACATCAGTTCACCTCCTGATATCTTTCCTTGCCAAGATAAAAGTCTGTCAAACATCTTCTCTCGCCAACCTTCTTTATCTCTACCCAGCACTAATCTTTCCAATTGTTCCAGTACTATCCAGCAATTTTATTCTTCTTTTCTTGAAGTATCCATGCTGTTGATTACCTTCTTTTGATGTTTGTGATATGTTATCTGTGTGCCTTAACCTCTTCAAAACATTTCGATTTCTAATGTTGGCTGCCATGGGATGCTCAACATTCGTCTGTGGGCAACAGAGATTGTTTTCTTGGGAGAAACATGCCGAGGAAGCGAGCTGCCAGGTAGATTTATAACGGTGTGGCTCAGGATCCTTGAAAGCCTATCATGTTACACCCTTATCGCAGTGTTTGTTCCCACTCCAGGCGGTTTAAAATGTACTTTTCTGTGTCCCAAACAACACACTGTGTGATATTAGCTGCTTCACGTGTACTGTTCAAATTGTCATGCGTTATTGACTATGTTAGAGGTCAGCAATGCAAAATGGATAAAGCGCTCGCTTTGAAACTTGCGGTGCGCTGATGTCCAGGTAGCGGGTTCAACTCTTACACTGGTCTATTTGACTAAAATGTTGACGCATCATCCTTGAATTGGGGGTGTAAATTACAAGTACCTCAGAAGTCTTAGGTGGTTTCTAATTGACGACAGCCCCTCGACGTAGGAACAAGTGTACTTCGACGGGGGTGTCTAGTTGGTTATACGCCTGATTGTCTGTCTGTCTATTTGTATGTAAGTCTGCATGTCTGTTTCTCTGTCTTACTTTAAAGAAGAAGAAGAAGAAGAAGAAGAAGAAGAAGAAGAAGAAGAAGAAGAAGAAGAAGAAGAAGAAGAAGAAGAAGAAGAAGAAGAAGAAGAAGAAGAAGAAGAAGAACGAATGAACGAACGAACGAACGAACGAACGAACAAACTTTATTTTAAAAGGGTAACAAATTGGGCACGCAGGCCCGTCTTACATTCGGCCCTTTCAATCACTCATCTTTCATTCATCAAATATGCAGGTTACATTAACATAGGGGAAAAAAACATTGTCAAATGGAAGAAGAAGAAGAAGAAGAAGAAGAAGAAGAAGAGAAATGAAAGGAAAAGAAAAGAAAGGAGTGGAAGAAGAAGAGAAAAGAGAGGAAAAAGAAGTAAAAAGGAAAAAAAAAGAAGAGAACGGAGATGAAAAGAAAAGGAGCAGATGAAGACAAAGCAAAATGAGAAGTAAAAGAGAAAGGAGAGGAAGAAGAAAAAGTAGAAGAAGAAGGAGGAAGAAGAAGCGGCGACGGAAATAACTTATACGTAGTATATTAAATATAAGGGGCGTTCATTTGAAATCCGTTCGTGCCGCACCACGCGTAATTGCGTCCATTGCACATGATCATGTCATGTTGTTTGTCCATCAAGAATAATGATGACCATTCATTTCATCCATTGGGGGTGAAAGTATGGAGCCTGAGTTCTAAGATGGCTGATAAGGCCTATTTTGGCTCGACATATTCTTTGACAATGTGGGCAAAGAATCCCTAACGTTCCAGGAGGAGGATCTCCTGCGGTGGTTTTTCTGTCCAGCCTTTTCTTCACAGCTCTTTCAGTCCTGGTTGCTTCACAAGTGACTGCACCCTTATATAATGATGTACGCCACAGCTTTAGCAGCAGTCTCCCAGGTGTCAGGACGAAATCCAAAAGCTTTCAGTGAGATTTTCAGAGTGTCTTTAAAGCGTTTCCTCTGGCCGCCTTCCGAGCGTTTACCACAACGCAGCTCGCCGTAAATAATTTGTTTAGGGAGCCTGTGATCTGGCATACGAGTTAAGTTACCAGCCCAGCGAATCTGATTTTTCATTAGTAGAGTGTGGATACTGGGCATGGACGCTCTTTCTAGAACGGGATTTCGGGGATCTTGTCTTGCCACTTAATCTTCAATAGCTTTCTAAGGCAGACTGTGTGGAAGTGGTTTAATTTCCTAGCATGTCGCTGATACCCCAACAGTCCATGTTTCACAAGCATGTAGCAGTGTGGATAATGCAACTGCTTTATAGACTTTCAGCTTTTTTTGCAGGCTTATTCCATTTCTGTCCCATACATTCTTGTACAATCTGCTATTCTTGCATTCACTTCGTCATCAATTGTGGCAGCTTGTGACACAGTGCTGCCAAGATAGGTGAATTTGTCCACAACACTTAGTCTATGATCGTTCACCTTGATATTCGGCACGATGTGATTATTCCCTGGAGCTAGCTGGTACATAAATACAGTCTTCTCCAAGTTGATATTGAGCCCAAAGTTGGCACAGGCATATGAGAAAGCTGAAACATTGTGTTGCATATCTGCCTCTGAGTTGGCGTATAGAGCGCAATCATCAGCAAACAGCAGCTCTCTGACGGTGTCGCTGTTAACTTTGGTTTTAGCTTTCAGTCTTCTGAGATTGAACAGCCTTCCATCCATGCGGTAGTTGATGTCTATTCCAATGTCGTTGTTCTCGAAGGCATTCTTCAGCATAGCTGAAAACATGAGGCTGAACAGTGTTGGTGCCAGGACACATCCTTGCTTCACTCCATGGGTGACAGGAAAGGGCTCAGACAGTTCACCATTTTCCTGTACTCTTGCCTGCATACCATCATGAAATAGCGCACTATTTGGACAAGATCATGTCATAGTCATGTGATAAGTACTGACCAATGAATAAAAGAGCAAGTGCTTATCGTCCCATGATGCATAGGTTCTGTTTCTGACCGTTGAGAAAATGACCAGGTTGATCCAAAATCCGTCCAAAAAAAGCTCAAAGAGCGGCGATTCAGTTTCTTTCATTTGAAGAATGTCGACCAGTGGACATTCATCGAAGAATGCAGGCAGCGTACGGTAACAAATGTGTGTCGAAGACAACAATGACAGACTGGGCACGAATGTTTCGGAAAGGTCGTCAGTTCAGGACAGACATTCGACGGCCGGGTCAAGCGCATATTGTTGCAACAGGAAAAAAAAAAACCATCGCCAAAATAGATGCAGCAGTACAGATGAACCGTTGTCGAAGCAAAAAAGGTTGTTCGTAAGAAACTGCAATATCGGAAGGTGTGTTCACAGTGGGTACCACGGATGTTGACCGACCACCAAAAAGAGGAACGCATCTAATGGTGTTTGAACCACTTGCTGCGTTACAGAGTGGATGGTGATGCATTTCTCTTCCGCATAGTGGAAGGCGATGAATCATAGTGTCACCACTTTGAGCCGATCATCAAAATAGAGAGCATGCAATGGAAGCATGCTGGATCACCAAAAGCCAACAAATTCAAGATACAGGATTCCGCTGGTAAGGTTATGCTGAGCGCATTTTTCGACCATGAAGGACTATTGTTGGCCTACTTTAAAGAACCTGATGTCAACATCAACTCTACCCACTACTTGCAAACACTAGACAAGCTGCAAAAAGCCACCAAGAATAAACGACCCGGCATTCTTTCTCGCGATGTGATTTTGTTGCACGAAAATGCCCGTCCCCATGTCGCAACGATTGTACAGGGAGCACTAGCAAGGAAGAAGTGGGAAATTCTGCAACATCCAGCCTATAGTCCTGATTTGTCACCATGTGTTTTCATTTGTTAGGACCCCTAATAATGCTCTCAAGGAGCAACGATTTCGCACAGATGCAGGGGTAATGAACACGGTAAACACTTGGTTCAGTGATCAACCACAATCATTTTTTGCGGACGGCATTCGCCGCCTACCTAAGCAATGGGATGCCTACGGCGACTTCTTCTGACCAACCCATGATGCATAATTCATTCAAAATGGATGCTTTGTTTAATTCTACCACACCTGTTAATGTTTCTTTCATGCTTTTGTAATAAAGCCATGGGTACGGGTTTCAAATGAACGCCCCTAATATAATTATTTTATGTCAAGTATGACCAGACATTCTAAAACCTGACGAATAGCCATAATAAAATCAACCAGTTTATCTTGGCATATACGTGTGCATATTTTCAATGCACACATTGTGCATTGAAATTTAAACAAAGTTGGCACATACATAGAACAGAAAGAAATAGGCATTAAGTGTCTGGCCGTTTAAATCTATACAGAGAGAAATTATAATAAAGAATAAATATAACAGCAACTGCTTATAGAAAATATACAAGCAGCGAGGGATAGAATGAGAAATAAAGCATTAGCGCAGCAAGTACAGCCAGAATGATAATGGCAGGGACGGGATGCAATGGAAAGTACGGCGCGAACAGTTAATGTGATTTGAAACAATGAGATCTCAAACAGAGCGGTTCTCAAAGGGGTCGGCAAGCTAGTCACTGGTGTACGTCTCTGGTACGTAACTTTTCGAGGAACCGCGACAACGCAATGGCTAGGACACTTGTCTGCAGAGTCGGTTGACATGTGTGCGAATCCCCTTCCAGGAGAGAGATTTTCCCCTCAATGACTTGAACCCCCGCCTTAAAGTAAGTACCAGGGAAACACATGGGAAAGTAAAGGCAGACTTTGGTACTCACAATATTATCCACAGCGTGCCCATTGTTTATAAGAATATCTGCCGGGACTATATACACATGCTTACCGACCTGGAGGTCGTGTTGTCAATCCTTTTCGGGGCGGGGATTTCACTTTCATTGACTGGGGCTGTGAATTTCTTTTGAAGTGCTTTTACATCTGTCCGCAATTGTTTGTAGCGTGAACTGCATGGTCAAAACTAATTGGGTTGTCTTATGCAGTAATGTGTAGCTGGTAATTGTCTAGTGACTGCCGCATCCATCGATGATGAACTATTTATCATAGCGGACTTTCGTGTTGGCATTCAGGTAGCGGAATTGTGCATAATATACCTGTGCGGGCTGTTGATGTGTCGAGACTCCTGTATGTTCCACTTTTCACATGGGGCAGTGAGGTGCATTTTGTGTGATATTCACTGGCACAGGAACGAAGCATAGTGGGGACGACCCGTTGCCGTGAAGCTGGAACCACCTGGGCCCGGTCTAACATATATACTAGGGAAGTACTTAAGAAGTAAAGGTCGCCAGCATATATTGACCACATCTCCCATCGAGTGCCGATTGGTTTAAAAATATGCGGAGCAAGATAGCGGGCCAGGGCAGGTGCCATACTTAAACATTTAAAGGGTTTTTTCTAGACGGATGAAGAAATCAAAAATTAACACAAAGGTGTATAAGTTGTCCAGGTAATCTTCGCTGGGTTCATTACACATAAACAATTCATGCCGAAAGCTTGTCATCTCCAAGCGAAAAAAAATATCTTCTTACAATCGTAAGCCTTGCCGAGCATGTATCACCTAAAGCAAGTACATTTATGACAATTTTACACTCTTTAAGGCTCACTGCGCATGTGGTAAATTCAAATTTTGTATAGACCATCGGCACTCGGTGGACAATTTGGTTAGTGTCACACCGGTGGCATTTACTCCCAAAGACATTTCCTCGAACTAGTGTGAACTGGGTCGACCTGGCAGTCCAGATAAAGTCAACACAGTCCAGTCCGCCTCGACGCGTATTGAACCCCAGATTACCAAGCCGCCAGGCCAGCATCAAACCACCATACTACGTGTTGCCCTCTCCCCTCCCTCGTAAACAAAGTCCTGTAGCAAAAATCTGCTGGGGTATGTGAAACGCTGGCTTCGCCTGTTCAACATAGATGAACCCCTATCGTCTCACGCGTTCTTGGTGTGGTTTAAGAAGATGATAATACCTAATATGCAGGTCCGCATGGCCGAATGGGTAAGAACGCGTGCTCTTAAACATTCGTTGTGCTGATGCCGAGGTAAGCGGTTCAAGCCCTACACCGGACAACTGGACTAAAATGTTGACCTGTCGTCTTTGACTTGGTTACGTAATTTACAAGTACCTCTGAAGTCAGAGGGGCACTGTTAATAGGGAAAACTAACCCACACGCAAAATTCAGTCCATGACTATTATAAATAGTGTGTATGGACTACGCTTGAGTTCAAAGCGAGCGAGCGCAAGAAATAAACAACCCTAATATCTTTGGATTAACCCTTCAGTGGAGGGAGAAGCAGTAATTGAGGAGGTGCACATTGGCAGCAACCGTTGTAGTGGAAGAATGAAGCCAGGTATTGTCAGGTGGCAGCAAGATACCAGAAGTCCACCGTGTGATGTAATTTCGCGTGACAGATACTGTCTGAGAGAATCCATGTACGTGGCACTGGCGAGAGTGATATCCATGGGAATGTAGTGTTGTACAGTATGAGAAGATCTATACACATGGCAATGGAAGCAATAATATCTTGGGAATGTAATGTAAAGTCTTAACAGATCTATACGCATGGCACTGGTAACAATGATATTTTTAGGAATGTCATGTTGTAAAATCTGAACAGATCTATACACATGGCACAGGGAACAATGATTTATTGGGAATATCATGTTGTAAAATCTGATCAGATCTATATACATAGCATTGGACAGATCTATACACATGGCACTGGTAACAATGATTTCTTTGGGATGTGTTATGTCGTAAAATCAAACTTATGAAACGGGCCATGAGGTAAACAGATCGTGGGAACCACTGTGTCAGCGTACGAATAATGATGTAATAATCATTGGGAGATAACTCTAGGAGCCTGGCAAGTGATTGGAGATAACTCTTGTACAGTTGAGTTAGACAAGAGTTGCCGCCAGTGCGTATAATTTATGAGGGATAATTGATACATTTGTTTGGGATGTGAAACTTTTGTATTACAGTGGCTAGCACGCTTGCCTCCCTGCCCATGTGTCATGTGTTCGAATGCAGTTCTACCCGATCATGCCATTTTCATTGAAGGGAGCTCAGATCGACACATCCTACAATGAGCAGCAGGATATTTCATGGCAGTAAAGACAGCTAGCGTAATATTGACCACATTATCCATTAAGTGTCTTTGGACTTATTAGTATAAGGCTAAAATAAATATATTCAACAGGCCTCATGGCATGAAACAGGGCCCATTACTTTACTTTGATCAATCAGGTCCGTCTCCACAATGAAGGTTGGTTGCAATAGATCTTCAACACTGTCTGTCTCTCGGTCTGACTGAAGATTCTGTCAGATTGCTGTTCGTCTTTCTCTTGATGTTATCGTCCTACTGGTATTACTAATTTGTTGAAACACACTTTGCAGGACGTTGTAATTAACTCCAGCATGTACTGGCTGTTTGTAATTCACTATGCAAAGTTAGTTCAGTAGTTAATTGCTTTCTGGATGATCAGCGCCTCATACCATCGAAGTCAACGCAAACCGCTTTCTTCCAAATCGCCGGCATTTGATGTCGAACCATCGACACGGCATGAAGAGGAATTGTGAAACTGCGCGTCTCATCATCCCCCATGCGACATCTCCGGTTACTTATATGCAAGCACTGAATGAACGTGCGTCGACACACGATTGGATATCTTATAATATATACAATACTGAATGACCAATGAATGTGCGTCGACAAACGATTGGATATCAAAGAATATATACAATACTGTAATGACCAATGAATGTGCGTCGACACACGATTGGATATCTGATAATATATACAATACTATAATGACCAATCAATGTGCGTCGACACACGATTGGATATCTTATACAGTATCATTATCCAATCGTTAGATTGCTCCCCCCTTCCCCCCCCCCCACATCACTCTGCTCAGCATTGCCAGATTTCTACATCATCATTAACCAAAGTCTATCTTCCCACAACATGACCGTTACCTTACAATATTTCTTCATCCAATCCAAGATATCCAATCGTGTGTCAACGCACATTCATTCAGTGATTGAACATAAGTAACCAGAATACAATACTATAATGACCAATGAATGTGCCTCGACACACGATTGGATATCTGAGAATATATACAATACGTTAATGACCAATGAATGTGCGTCGACACACGATTGGATATCTGAGAATATATACAATACTGTAATGACCAATGAATGTGCGTCGACAAACGGTTGGATATATCTGAATGTATATAATACTATAATGACCAACACGGCGCTAGAGGTGCGGCTCATTCTACATTTATATCTTGTAAAGTATACGTTATTCCAAGATAAATAAATAAATATTATTAATTAATGTTAGTTGCATTGTATAAATATCCAATCGTAACTGGACTCGTACTTGGTGCATCTCCAATTCTACAAATAATCGGTATTAACTTATTTTCCACTACATACTTCTCCTATTAAAGTGGGACATCCATCTTCTAAGCCTCCATCACTCTGCTCAGCATTGCCAGATTTCTACATCATCATTAGCCAAAGTCTATCTTCCCACAACATGACCGTTACCTTACAATATTTCTTCATCCTAAGCATATTCCACCCGCCTCTTCAAAACGCCAACCGCATTATCTCACTTTTTGGCCTAATTTATTTCTCTTCCTATTTTGAAAATGCTGATATTATTCCCCGCCTTGTATTTCATTCCTGCCCTTTCCCCTGCTGGTACCAGCGTCCAGTGTTACCACCTCCTCCACCATCTCACGTGTGTGTATAAATGTCACCAGGAGAACAATCTAGACCAGTCTAAATGGCTTGTCCTGGTTGTTTTGTCAATCATTGTGACGAATGCAAATATAATTTCCCCATCTTGCTGCTCTCTTCTTTCCCAGCAGAAGTGTGGGCTTTTTGTTTGTTCCTGTTTGCTTTGCTTGTTTCTGTTTGTTTTTGACCGTTCTGTTTGTTTTGGGTTGTTTCCATCTGTAGTTGTTTGTTACCTTGTTATATGAAGGATTCTTCAACGGTTAGATATCCACAAGAATGGATGAAATAGGTAGGTCTCGATTTAATAACTCAACATTAGAATACCCAAAGATGAAAATAATGTTTCTCTTATTTATGTAATAGAGGAATTAGTCTTATGTAGGAAAATAATAGTCTGACTTAGAAGAAGAAGAAGAAGAAGAAGAAGAAGAAGAAGAAGTAGAAAAAGAAGAAGAAGAAGAAGAAGAAGAAGAAGAAGCAGAAGTAGAAGCAGAAAAAGAAGAAGCAGCAGAAGGAGGAGGGGAGGTGATGGGGGAATTAGAAATAAGAAGAAGAAGAATTAGAAGAAGAAGAAGAAGAAGAAGAAGAAGAAGAAGAAGAAGAAGAAGAAGAAGAAGAAGAAGAAGAAGAAGAAGAAGAAGAAGACAGAAGAAGAAGAAAACGTCATATACCACAAACAATAACCAAAATAAAAACAAGATAAAAATCAAAAAGATAGGCATAGATGTAGAATAACAAGAACAATTTTAATGAAACGAAATATAAAGAAGAAAAGAGGGAAGTGTTTAACTGTAAGGCAACGACAGAGATGTAAAAAAAAAAAAACAATGACAACTTCGAGGATTATGGCGTCGAAAACAAACACAAATAAAATACTTCAGAGACTATACATCCAGACCCATACAGAACTGGGCCTGTCAACTACAAAACCTAAAGCCGCCGATACCAATTTACTTGTTAATAAGTTGGCATTTTACATAGGCATCGACTTAATCATTGATGTCCCTACCGTATCCTATTGACCAGTTCTTACAACTTTCACCAATCTGATGTTTTCTGGTAAAAATGAAAGAAACAAAAAACCACAAGCTGATTAACTTCAGGCTAGATTGCTCGTTATAGCAAGTCCTGATAATGACACGATCGTTTTTCCTATATTGAAATTATGTCTATCTAGCAAGAATTTCCCTTACGGAAACCATTTCTCAAGCTCCGCCCTCGCTAACGATGACCACACCGTATCATTACAACCGACACCACTTTTCTCTTCTGTAAAATTATACCTGTATTAACTTGGGCAAGAAGGGAGGTAAAAACACAATCTTCTATTCTATGTAATGTTTCATTTTTTTTTTTTTTGGGTTTTGTTTTGGAGTTCAAGTTGGTTTTGCTGAATTATATTCCGGAAGGAGATTCAAAACCACCCGGATAGGCACAGCTATACACACACTTACATATAAGTAAATAAGTATTCCGGATCGGAATAGATGTACTTTTATTAAGGGAGAAAATTCTCTCGTCAAGATAACTTCCCCTTTATTATTGTCAATGTGACCTGTAAACAACAGATGCCACTAGAAAATTCCTTAACGTTTTCTATTTATAAGCAATTACTGCAAATAGCGTGCAAATTATGTAAGACGACTCTCTCTCTCTCTCTCTCTCTCTCTCTCTCTCTCTCTCTCTCTCGCTCTCACTTTCTCTTATTCTCTCTCTCTCTCTCATGCACGGACACACACACACACACACACACACACACACACACACACACACACAGACATACACCCACACCACATACACATGCAGGTTTCAGATTGACAATGACGATCCCTGAACTCCGCCCCCTCCCCCACCCCTTTCCGCCACTTACTTCCCGCCGCATAACATGGCAGCAGACAATGAGTCTGGCTAACGAGGTCGGAAATTATCTCCGGTGACAATGACATCTGTTTGCAATATTATTGCAAAATTATAATATATTTAGAAAAAGGAAAACAAAGTTATCAGTGGGAGATAACCATAATTATGGATGTATCAAGTATGAATCAATCAGGTGCCGTCTCCACAATGAAGGTTGGCTGCAATGGATCTCCAACATTGTCTCTCGACATAACTGTACATTTTGTCAGGCTGATGATCGCCCATCTCTTGATGTTATCTTTCCACTTGTATCGTTGTCTGCCTCTTCCTCGCTTGCCCTCAACCTTGCCCTCCAGTGTGGTTTTTATAAGAGTATCATGTCTTTTAACGTGGCCGAAATATTTCACTTGCCTCCTCTTTATTTCTTTCATCAACTCTCTCTTCATTCCCAGTTTTTCTAGAACCTCTGCATTTGATTGGTTTTGTTTCCATGAAATACGACATATTCGTCTGTATATCCACATCTCCAGGGCTTCTATGCGACTTTCTAGTTGCTTGTTCAATGTCCAGGCTTCCGCGCCATACAGTAGCGTTGAATATAGGTATCATTTGATAATTCTCATTTTTTTGGGGGGGCGTTGTTAATCTCTCTATCTGTTAATACTGACTTCATGCCGCTAAAAACATTTGTGGCCATTCCTATTCTCTTTTTAATTTCTATTTCACCTGTGTCATCATCCGTTATTATATGTCCAAGATAGGAGAAACTTGTTACTTGTTCTAGTATCTCCCCGTTTACAGTGATGTTCGTTGATGTCATGTCCTTTTCACAGCAAATTATCATAGTTTTTGATTTTGGATGTTAATATCTAAGCCACATTCTGCATTATGCCTATTTACTTGTTACAATAAGTTTTGTAACTCTTGCTCGCTTTCTGCTAGTAACACGGTATCGTCAGCATAAGGAGTCTTCGTGTCAAAGAGGTCAAGCCGTTTAACTCGGGCTCCGAAGGTTGTGGGTTCGATTCCGGGCCCGAACCTTCGGTCCACGAGTTAAATTTTTCGGAGACTCCTGTGGGTGGTCGCTAAAGCTACGGAGTTCGTGCTTTGTGCGACGCTTTCCGCGCTGCGGAAAGAGACCGAGCCATATGGGATAAAACCCGGAGCAATGTAGTCGACCCTATCGATTTTAAGCGACTTTTTTTTATCGTCAGCATACCAAAGATTGTTTATGATTCTTCCATTGATGTTAATTCCAGGCAGTTCAACTTGTTAAATTTTTTGTTCTTCTGTGTATAGATTGAAGAGGCTTAAGGATAGTACACACCCCTGTCGTACTTATCTTTTGATCTCTATAGGCGACGAGTAATTATTTACGCATCTAATAGACGCCACTTGTACGCCACTAACAGTACAAGTTACTAATACGTCTGATGTCCTTTCCGTCTACTCCTATGTCTCGTAGGCATCAAGCATCACCTGGACTTTAATCCGGCACCTACAGCATTGGTACGCCAGATAGTCAATACAATATTCGCCAAGATGCAAATTCATATATATATATATATATATATATATATATATATATATATATATATATATATATATATATATATATATATATATATATGAAGCTGTGGTGGATATTGTGGTGGTGTTAGTGGTGGTCGTGGAAGTGGTGGTCGCGGTGAAAGTCGTGGTGGTAGTTGTGGTGGAAGTCGTGGTGGTAGTTGTGGTGGAAGTCGTGGTGGTAGTTGTGGTGGTAGTCGTGGTGGAAGTCGTGGTGGTAGTTGTGGTGGAAGTCGTGGTGGAAGTCGTGGTGGTAGTTGTGGTGGAAGTCGTTGTGGAAGTGGTGTTGGTAGTGGTGGTGGTAGTTGTGGTGATGGACATCATATATATATTTGATCGACCAATCGATCAACAATGGTTGACGTGGTCAGAAACACACCGGTGGTCTTCACTTCCTCAGACATCTCCTGGTAGCCACGTAGGCTGGGTCACCTTCACTTCTACAGACATCTACTTGTAGCCACGTAGGATGGGTCGCTTTCACTTCCATAGACACCTCCTGGTAGCCATGTAGGCTGAGTCGCTTTCACTTTCACAGACATCTCCTGGTAGCCATGTAGGTTGGGTCGCTTTCACTTTCACAGACATCTCCTGGTAGCCATTTAGGCTGGGTCGACCAAAGAGGCCATTTGTACAATTGGACCCTTTGCAAATTCAAACCCGTGGTCAGACGGACGGTTGTCAAACGTTTAGTCGGGACGCCAAAGTGGCTTCCCTCGCGAGGTACGCGAAAGTGGCCATTTCAATAGGCAGATCTATAGACAGACAGACAGGGAGACAGACCGCCTGACAGGTATCGAAGCAGATAAATGGACATACACTTAGTCATACAGATATACGGACAAACCGATGAAAGGTCGAAGGGATGGAAGGAAGGTCAGACGGACAGACAGACTTACAGACATATATGCAAACAGACAGACATATAGATAGATAGATAAATATATAGATAGATAGATAGATAGATAAATAGATAGATAGATAGATAGATAGATAGATAGATAGATAGATAGATAGATGAATGGATGGATGAATGGATGGATGGATCGATGGATAGATAGATAGATCTCTGATTCTAATTTCTGTTGGCAATAATCTTGGACACCCCAGCATGCGAGTGACCAACCAGATTGATAGCTTCACTCGGACATTGTGGTATTGCACAGCAGTAGCCGCTTTGTGGAAACGAGTCTTGTGTGGCCTCATCCGGGGACACAAGCATTTGTCAGATCCACAAGGGGGATAAGAACAAGTCACACATCCCACGAGAGGCACTACATCCTGTCTGTAGTTCCTGTCAATAGTTCATGCCACAGACTTGACTCCCAGGGACCCGGTCTTAATATAACAGCGATCCGTCTTTGGACTGGACACGAGCAAGTTTCAACCGAGGATCAGTTGTCTCCTACTAGTCGATCCGGCTTGTTCACCCGCTAGGTAATAGGCTTACTCTCGGCGAACGGTCTCCGACAGAGGAGCGGGGATGTGTCCATGCTTGCTTGTCCTGCTGACTTCATCGTTATCCATGCTAATTAAATTATGATTATTGCTATTTATGCGATTATGATTGTTGCCTGACAGCCGCGACTTCCTGGTTGTAAACGTGAAACACACCCGATTTTTATTGTTGGTCCAGAGTTCGTTACCCTAACGGACGATGCATTTGTACACTTGTCGCGCTTTCAACATCATCATGATCATTATCATCTTCATTACCACCAGCCACCACCCAACCACTACTGCCACCATCATAATCATCATCATTATCATAAACACCATCACCACCATCATCATCATAGTCATTAGCGTCACCATCATTACCCCGAACAATACCACCGCCATAATCATCATCATCATTACAATAACCCTCACCACTATCATCATCATCATCATCATCATCATCATCATCATAATCATTACCACAACCTCTATCAATATTTGGTCATTACCATCACTACCTATTCCAGCGCCACCATCACTACAGTGGCGACCACCACTTCCACTTCCATTTCCACTACGACCAACAACACCACACCGATCATCGTCATAATAGTAATTACCGTCACCCCCACTTTCACCACAAGTTCCACCACAACTTCCAACAGCACTTCCACCATCACCACACCGACCATCATCATTACCATCACCACCAATTTCACCGCCACTTCCACCACCACCACTTCCACCACTACCACTTCCACAACCACTTCCACCACAACCACTTCCACCACCACTACTTCCACCGCCACCACTTCCACTAACACCATTCCACTACCACTTCAACCACCACCACTTCCACCACCACCACTTCCACCACAACCATTTCCACCATCACCACTTAAACCACCACCACTTTCACCAATATCACCACATCCACCTCCACATCCACCACCATCACTTCCATGACTAAAAGCTCCACCACCACCACTTCTACCACCACCACTACCACCACCACTTCCACCACTTCCACCACCACCACTTCCAACACAAATTTCACCATCACCACCATCACTTCCACGACCACCACTTCCACCACCACCACTTCCACTACCACCATTTTCGCCATCACTTCCACCACTACCACATCCACCTGCACTTCCACCACCATCACCACCACTTCCACCAACACCACTACCACCACCACTTCCACCACGACTTCCACTACGACTTCCACCACGACCACCACTTCCAACACCACCACCAAAACAACCACTAACACCACTTCCACCACGACTTCCACAACGACTTCCACCACGACTTCCACCACGACTTCCACCACAACTACCACCACGACGTCCACCACAACTACCACCACGACTTCCACCACGACTTCCACCACAACTACCACCACCACTACCAACACTACTTCCACCACAACTACCACCACGACTTCCACCACGACTTCCACCACCACTAACACTACCACTTCCACCACGACTTCCACTACAACTACCACCACCACTACCACCACCACTTCCACTACGACTTCCACCACAACTACCACCACGACTTCCACCACGACAACCACCACAACTACCAGCACGACTTCCACCACAACTACCACCACGACTTCCACCACAACTACCACCACGACTTCCACCACGACTTCCACCACAACTACCACCACGACTTCCACCACGACTTTCACCGCGACCACCACTTCCACGACCACCACTAACACCACCACAATATCCACCACAACTTTCACCACCAACTCCACTACCACTTCTACCAACATAGCTTCTACGAAGACCATTTTCACAACCACCACTTCCATCATCTCTACTTCCACCACCACTTCCACCACACCACTTCCACTACCACCACCACTTCCACCACGACTTCCACTACGACTTCCACCACGACCACCACTTCCAACACCACCACCAAAACAACCACCACCACGACTTCCACCACGACATCCACCACAACTACCACCACGACGTCCACCACGACTTCCACCACGACTTCCAACACATCTACCACCAACACTACCACCACCACTACCACCACCACTACCACAACCAATTCCACCACGACTTCCACCACGACTTCCACCACCACTACCACCACCACTACCACCACCAATTCCACCACGACTTCTACCACAACTACCACCACGACTTCCACCAGGACTACCACCATAACTACCACCGTGACTTCCACCAGAACTACCACCACGACTTCCACCACAACTACCACCACGACTTCCACCACGACTTCCACCACAACTACCACCACGACTTCCACCACAACTACCACCACGACTTCCACCACGACTTCCACCACAATTACCACCACGACTTCCACCACAACTACCACCATAACTTCCACCACAACTACCACCACGAATTCCACTACAACTACCACCACGACTTCCACCACGACTTCCACCACAATTACCACCACGACTTCCACCACAACTACCACCATAACTTCCACCACAACTACCACCACGAATTCCACGACAACTACCACCACGACTTCCACCACGACTTCCATCACAACTACCACCACCACTACCAACACGACTTCCACCACCACTACCACCACCACTTCCAACACGACTTCCACTACAACTACCACCACCACTACCACCACCACTTCCACCATGACTTCCACCACAACTACCACCACGACTTCCACCAGGACTACCACCACGACTTCCACCACGACTTCCACCACAACTACCACCACGACTTCCACCACAACTACCACCACAACTTCCACCATGACTTCCACCACAACTACCACCACGAATTCCACTACAACTACCACCACGACTTCCACCACGACTTTCACTGCGACCATTACTTCCACGACCACCACTAACACCACCACAATATCCACCACAACTTTCACCACCAATTCCACTACCACTTCTACCACCACAGCTTCTACGAAGACCACTTCCACCACCACCACTTCCAACATCTCTACTTCCACCACCACTTTCATCACCGCCACTTCCACCACCACAACCATATTCACGAATAATTTCACTACCAATGACACCACCACCACTTCTACCAACAGCAATTCACCCACAACCACATCCACCATTACTTTCACCACCACCACTTCCACAACCACTTTTACCACCACCACTTGCACCACATTCACCACTTCCACCCCCACCATATCCAATTCAACCACCACCATTTCCATCACTACCACTTCCAACACCACCAACACTTCCACCACCACCACCACTTCCACCACCACTTGACCACACCACATCAATCACCACCACTTCAACAACCACCACTTCCGCCACAACACTTCCACCACCACCAAATCCACCACCACTTTCACCACCAGTTATACCACCACAACTTCCACCACCACAACTTCCACTACCACAACTTCCACCACCACAACTTCCACCACCACCACCACCACCACTTTAACCACAATTTTTATCACCTCCACTTCCACCACCACCATATCCACCACCACTTCCAACACCATTATGTCCACCACCACGTTCACCACTACCATGTCCACCACCACTTCCACCCTCACCACTTTCACCACCACCACTTCCACCACCACTTTCAACACTTCCTCCACCATTTCCATCACCACTTCCACCATCACTTTCAACACTTCCACCACCACTTTCACCATCACTTCCCCCACCACCACTTCCACCACCATAAATTCCACCACCACCATTACTTCTACCAACACTTTCGCCACCACATCCACCACCACATCAATCACCACTTCCATCACCACCACTTCCACTATCACCACTTCCACCACCACCTCCACCACCACCACCACCACCACCACCACCACCACCACCACCACCACCACCACCACCACCACCACCACCACCACCACCACCACCACCACCACCACTTTCACACTACTTCCACCATTTCCACCACCACCACTTCCACTTCCACAACCGCCACTTCCATCATCACCACTTCCACCACCACTTTAATCACCACCACTTCCACCACCACCATATTCATCAATACTTTCATCACCAATGTCACCACCACCACTTCCTTCACCACCACTTCCACCACACCACTTCTACCAACAGCACTTCAACCACCACCCCTTCCACCATTACTTTCACCACCACCACTTCCACCATTACTTTCACCACCACCACTTGCACCTCCACCACTACTTTCACCACCACAACTTTTACCACCACCACTTCCACCAGCACTATTTCCACCACTACTTTCGCTACCACCACCACTTCCACCATGATTTCCACCACCACCACTTAAACCAACACCACTTCCACCATCACAACCACTTTTACCATCATTTTCACCACACCACTTCTATCACCACCACTTCAACAACCACCAATTCCAAAACCACATTCACCACCACTTCCACTACCATCACTTCCACCACCACCACTTTCACCACCACAACTTTCACCACCATCAATTTTACCACCACCATATTAACCACCACTTCCACCACTTTCACCATCACCACTTCCACAACCACCACTAATTTCACCATCACCACTTCCACTTTCACCACTTTCACCACCAATCCCACCACCACCACCACTTTCACCACCACCACTTCCACCAACACCGCCACTTCCACCACCACCACTTCCACCACCACCACTTTCACCAACACCACTTCCACCACCACAACTTCCACCACCAATTTCACCACCAATTTTATCACCACCACTTCCACCACCACCATATCCACCACCACTTCCACAACTACCATGTCCACCACCACTTCCACCACCACCACTTACACTATCACCACTTCCACCACCACTTTCAACACTGTCACCACCACTTCTACAACCACTTCCACCACCACTTTCAACATTTCCACCACCACTTCCCACACCACCACTTCCACCACCACCACCACCACTTTCACCAACATCACCACTTTCTCTACCACAACCACATCCACCACCACTTCCACCACCACCTTCACCACCACCACTTCCACCACCTCAACCACTTTCACCACTACTTCCACTAATCCCACCACCACCACCACTTTCACCACTACTTCCACCACTTCCACCACCACCACCACTATTTCCACCACCACCACTACTATTTCCACCACCACCACTTACACCTCCACCACATTCACCATCATTTCCACCAATTACATCACCACTTCCACACTTCCACCATCACCACTTCCAACATCATCAATTCCACTATTCCACCACCACCACTTCCACACCCACATCTTCTACTATCACTTCCAACACCACCACATTGCCACCACCATCATTGCCACCACCGTCATCATTATCATTATCATGACCACCACCAGCACTATCATCATAATCGTTAACACCACCACCATCATCATCATAGTCATTACCAACACTGTCAATTCCACCACCACCACCACCACCACCACCACCACCACCACCACCACCACCACCACCACCACCACCACCACCACCACCACCACCACCACCACCACCACCACCACCACCACCACCACCAGCCCTTCCACCATTACTTTCACCACCACCACTTCCACCATTACTTTCACCACCACCACTTGCACCTCCACCACTACTTTCACCACCACAACTTTTACCACCACCACTTCCACCAGCACTATTTCCACCACTACTTTCGCTACCACCACCACTTCCACCATGATTTCCACCACCACCACTTAAACCAACACCACTTCCACCATCACAACCACTTTTACCATCATTTTCACCACACCACTTCTATCACCACCACTTAAACAACCACCAATTCCAAAACCACATTCACCACCACTTCCACTACCATCACTTCCACCACCACCACTTTCACCACCACAACTTTCACCACCATCAATTTTACCACCACCATATTAACCACCACTTCCACCACTTTCACCATCACCACTTCCACAACCACCACTAATTTCACCATCACCACTTCCACTTTCACCACTTTCACCACCAATCCCACCACCACCACCACTTTCACCACCACCACTTCCACCAACACCGCCACTTCCACCACCACCACTTCCACCACCACCACTTTCACCAACACCACTTCCACCACCACAACTTCCACCACCAATTTCACCACCAATTTTATCACCACCACTTCCACCACCACCATATCCACCACCACTTCCACAACTACCATGTCCACCACCACTTCCACCACCACCACTTACACTATCACCACTTCCACCACCACTTTCAACACTGTCACCACCACTTCTACAACCACTTCCACCACCACTTTCAACATTTCCACCACCACTTCCCACACCACCACTTCCACCACCACCACCACCACTTTCACCAACATCACCACTTTCTCTACCACAACCACATCCACCACCACTTCCACCACCACCTTCACCACCACCACTTCCACCACCTCAACCACTTTCACCACTACTTCCACTAATCCCACCACCACCACCACTTTCACCACTACTTCCACCACTTCCACCACCACCACCACTATTTCCACCACCACCACCACTATTTCCACCACCACCACTTACACCTCCACCACATTCACCATCATTTCCACCAATTCCATCACCACTTCCACACTTCCACCATCACCACTTCCACCATCATCACTTCCACTATTCCACCACCACCACTTCCACACCCACATCTTCTACTATCACTTCCAACACCACCACATTGCCACCACCATCATTGCCACCACCGTCATCATTATCATTATCATGACCACCACCAGCACTATCATCATAATCGTTAACACCACCACCATCATCATCATAGTCATTACCAACACTGTCACTTCCACCACCACCACCACCACCACCACCACCACCACCACCACCACCACCACCACCACCACCACCACCACCACCACCACCACCACCACCACCACCACCACCACCACCACCACCTCCACCTCCACTACCAATGACACCACCACCACTTCTACCAACAGCAATTCACCCACAACCACATCCACCATTACTTTCACCACCACCACTTCCACAACCACTTTTACCACCACCACTTGCACCACATTCACCACTTCCACCCCCACCATATCCAATTCAACCACCACCATTTCCATCATTACCACTTCCAACACCACCAACACTTCCACCACCACCACCACTTCCACCACCACTTGACCACACCACATCAATCACCACCACTTCAACAACCACCACTTCCGCCACAACACTTCCACCACCACCAAATCCACCACCACTTTCACCACCAGTTATACCACCACCACTTCCACCACCACAACTTCCACTACCACAACTTCCACCACCACAACTTCCACCACCACCACCACCACCACTTTAACCACAATTTTTATCACCTCCACTTCCACCACCACCATATCCACCACCACTTCCAACACCATTATGTCCACCACCACGTTCACCACTACCATGTCCACCACCACTTCCACCCTCACCACTTTCACCACCACCACTTCCACCACCACTTTCAACACTTCCTCCACCACTTCCATCACCACTTCCACCATCACTTTCAACACTTCCACCACCACTTTCACTATCACTTCCCCCACCACCACTTCCACCACCATAAATTCCACCACCACCATTACTTCTACCAACACTTTCGCCACCACATCCACCACCACATCAATCACCACTTCCATCACCACCACTTCTACTATCACCACTTCCACCACCACCTCCACCACCACCACCTCCACCACCACCACCACCACCACCACCACCACCACCACCACCACCACCACCACCACCACCACCACCACCACCACCACCACCACCACCACCACTTTCACACTACTACCACCATTTCCACCACCACCACTTCCACTTCCACAACCGCCACTTCCATCATCACCACTTCCACCACCACTTTAATCACCACCACTTCCACCACCACCATATTCATCAATACTTTCATCACCAATGTCACCACCACCACTTCCTTCACCACCACTTCCACCACACCACTTCTACCAACAGCACTTCAACCACCACCCCTTCCACCATTACTTTCACCACCACCACTTCCACCATTACTTTCACCACCACCACTTGCACCTCCACCACTACTTTCACCACCACAACTTTTACCACCACCACTTCCACCAGCACTATTTCCACCACTACTTTCGCTACCACCACCACTTCCACCATGATTTCCACCACCACCACTTAAACCAACACCACTTCCACCATCACAACCACTTTTACCATCATTTTCACCACACCACTTCTATCACCACCACTTCAACAACCACCAATTCCAAAACCACATTCACCACCACTTCCACTACCATCACTTCCACCACCACCACTTTCACCACCACAACTTTCACCACCATCAATTTTACCACCACCATATTAACCACCACTTCCACCACTTTCACCATCACCACTTCCACAACCACCACTAATTTCACCATCACCACTTCCACTTTCACCACTTTCACCACCAATCCCACCACCACCACCACTTTCACCACCACCACTTCCACCAACACCGCCACTTCCACCACCACCACTTCCACCACCACCACTTTCACCAACACCACTTCCACCACCACAACTTCCACCACCAATTTCACCACCAATTTTATCACCACCACTTCCACCACCACCATATCCACCACCACTTCCACAACTACCATGTCCACCACCACTTCCACCACCACCACTTACACTATCACCACTTCCACCACCACTTTCAACACTGTCACCACCACTTCTACAACCACTTCCACCACCACTTTCAACATTTCCACCACCACTTCCCACACCACCACTTCCACCACCACCACCACCACTTTCACCAACATCACTACTTTCTCTACCACAACCACATCCACCACCACTTCCACCACCACCTTCACCACCACCACTTCCACCACCTCAACCACTTTCACCACTACTTCCACCAATCCCACCACCACCAACACTTTCACCACTACTTCCACCACTTCCACCACCACCACCACTATTTCCACCACCACCACCACTATTTCCACCACCACCACTTACACCTCCACCACATTCACCATCATTTCCACCAATTCCATCACCACTTCCACACTTCCACCATCACCACTTCCACCATCATCACTTCCACTATTCCACCACCACCACTTCCACACCCACATCTTCTACTATCACTTCCAACACCACCACATTGCCACCACCATCATTGCCACCACCGTCATCATTATCATTATC
>OY992883.1:30674456-30759456 GCA_963921405.1 Cepaea hortensis | reverse complement strand
TGTGGTAAATGAAACTTTATTACATCGAAATGAAACCCCCCCTCCAAAAAAACATAACATGAGGAAATGAAATGCCCTAACGTGGGGATAAAAAAGACATAATTAAACTATGCTTAATCTCATCCAGCAGGTTCTGTAAAGGATAAGTCACTTCATCATCATCATCATCATCATCATCATCATCATCATCATCATCATCATCATCATCATCATCATCATCATCATCATCATCATCATCACGTGCCCTGCCAGCTGGCGTAGGCGTTCATGGCTCTCCACAGATCTCGGTCTTTGGTGTTCTGGATCAACTCTGCTGCTGATATTCCTCCATGCCACCGTCTCAATCCATCCAGCATCATTTCTCTTGGTCTGCCTCTGCCTCTCTTCCCCTCGATCTTTCCAGTTGCCACGATGTTCTCCAATGCCTCTCTTCTCATTACATGACCAAAGAAAGCTGTCTGTCTCTTTCTTATTGTTGTATATAGTGTTCTAGTTTCATTAGCCTGTTTCAGGCAGTCGTCGTTAGTTACTCTGGCAGTCCAAGGAATTCGCAACATTCGTCTCAGGAACCACATCTCTGTTGCTTCTAATTTCTTCTTAATGTGTTCATTTACATTCCAAGATTCACTGCCATACAGCAAAACTGGTTCTACATAGCATTTCAGCACTCTCTTTCTAACACTCAGTGATAGTGAACTATTGCACAAGATCCTCTTCATTTTCTGAAATGCGGCCGTTGCCTGCCCTATTCTGCTCTTAATCTCTGTTGAACATCTTCCATCTGATGTTATAAATGTTCCTAGGTATCTAAAATTATCCACTTGGTTACCCATTTTTTAAATTTCTATTTCTATGTCACATTTCGGTGTCACCATTTTCTTTGATGTCACCATTGTTACTGTTTCCTTGATATTCAAGGAGAGTCCTTTCCTTGCACTCTCTGTTACTAGTGTCCAACAATTGTTGTAGGTCTGTTGATTTATCTGCCACCAATACTGTGTCATCTGCATAGCGTATATTATGTATATTATAACCTCCAACTAGTATTCCTGGCATCTCTTTGATCTCTCTCATTATTACTTCCCTATATAGGGAGAAGTGATCTGGTGACAAGACACATCCCTATCGTACTCCTAGCTTTATGTGTTCGTAACTGCCATCTTTATTTCCAATTTTAATTGCTGCTACCTGGTTCCAGCAAATATTCTTTATTATTCTTAAATCTTTCCCATCAATGTTGATATCTTCCAACATTTTAATCAGCTCATCATGTTTTACTTTATCAAATGCCTTAGTATAATCTATGAAGCATAAATATATGTCTTTCTGTTTCTCTATTGACCTTTCTATGAGTGTCCGTAATGTATATATTGCATTGTTTGTGCCCTTTCCCTCCACAAATCCATACCGTTCTTCACTAATTTCCATTTTTATTTTCTTTCTGGTTCTTCTCATTATGATTCTGAGCAGAAGCTTAGTGATATGGTTTATGAGGTTAATTGTGCGAAAATCTTCACATTCAATTGCTCCTGGTCTTTTTGGTATAGCTATAAATACAGATTTCAGCATATCACTGGGTAGATATCCACTGTTGTAAATATCATTTAACATTGTGGTTAATATATCTACTCCAAATTCTCCCAATACTTCTAATTCTTCTATTGTGATTTCATCTGGTCCAGCTGTTTTTCCTTTCTTCATATATTTCATAGCGTCAGCGACTTCTTCTTTTAGAATAGGTGGACCTTCTAAGTTACTTTCTTCTGTTAATTCTTCCCTTTCCCCATCATATAATTTTTTTATATACTCATTCCACCTCTTCATTATATCTTCCTCCAATAATATCTTTCCTGTTTTTGATTTCAAACACCCTGCATTTATTATTTTTCTTCCCGTGAGCTCACTGATTTGTCTGTGCATGTTTTTTGTATCTTTAATGGCATTTAATTCATTTTTTTTTGCACTGCTCATTTAACCAACTTTCTTTTGCCTTCCAACATTTATCTTTTATTTCTTTATTTATCTTAGCGTATTCTTGTTTGTCATTTTTACTCTGTTTTCTTTTGTCCATCAGCATTAAGATTTCTTCATTCATCAATTTTTTCTTAGCTATTTGACTTCTCTCCGGTAATATTTCTTTGCTAGTTTGATGAATGGAGTCCCTTAACATTTCCCATTGTTCATTTATACTCTGTATTTTAGCTATTTCATTGTACCTATTTTTCACAGTCACTATGTATTGTCCTTGAATTTCTTTATCTACTTTCAGAACCTCTTTATTAAGTCTCATGTTCCTAACCATTTGTTCCCCTCTGTTTAATCTTACTTTTATTTGTCCACATAGTGGTACATGATCACTATTACAGTCGGCGCCAGGCATTGTTTGTACATTAATTAGAGCATTTCTAAATCGTTTATTAATTAGTATGTAGTCAATTTGGTTGCGTATTTTCTGATCAGGGCTTTTCCATGTGTATAGTCGTCTTTTATGGTGTTTAAACCACGTGTTTCCAATTATCATATCATTGATATTAGCCCATTCTATAAGCTTTTCCCCTCTTTCATTTCTTGTACCTAAACCATAATTCCCCACTACATCCTCCATTTTCCCCTTTCCTACTTTTGCATTAAAATCTCCAAGTATTATAAGTCACTTGATGTTGCAAAATGATAAAAATTTCATAGAAAGGTTTTGTCTTATGTAGTACCATACTTGTATTTTAAATTTCATTGTAACTGAATAGTACAACCATTTTAGACGGTACAACCTACTCACAATGTAACTCACATGTCGTGGCAGGGCAGACCAGCTTTACGCCCTGGTCGACAACTGGTCTAGGATCGATGCTCCTAGAGGTGGACAGTTAGAGCATTACCTTACTGATCCGGCAGCTTCTGCAGCTTGTCTTTTTCCAGTTGGAGTAAACTAGGCAGGTCGAGAGAGGGATTATACTGCCTGGGCAACACATGGTCTCAGCAACTCAGCACAGACTTTGTGCTATGGTGAGGCATAACTCCATCCCTCGTCCCTGCCATGGGTTGTAGCTAAGCCTTTTTTATTTGAAGCACAATTTAACAACCATCTTTCAAGAAGGCAAGGTACAACCCTTAATACACACAGACCCACACGCCTGTCTAACGGAGAGGTCCAAGGTTCAAGTCTCCTTAATGCATTCTTGCTGCCTGATTGGTAAATTAAGACATTGATTGTATAAATGGAATGTTGCGTATGTTTACAACAAGACTCTGAGATGCCTGTACACTCTAGCAGCACACAAGAGAGGGAACTACACAGCATTAGCGAATGAATGAATGAACATGATTTCACTAAAAAGGGTACGGGTTTATCCTATTTTGCATGCTGAAGTCGGCCGATGCTGCATACTGATGAAGTTAATTAACTGTAGTTGACGTCATGACGTTTTGCTTAAGGGGCGGGAGTGGGGAGTGAGTGGGGGTAATACGGGGAAAATGGCAAGTTGTAATTAAAAGAGAATAGGACAAGTCAGCCGTAGCTGAGAGGTTAGGGTGTCCGTCTCAGTCACAGAAAGGACCGGGTTCGATCCTTGCACAGACACAATCAAGACTGTTTCTAATCTGCTACATACACAGACACAAACAGTCAAGACTGTGCCTGGTCTCTACATACACAGACACAATCAAGACAGTTTCTTGTCTGCTACATACTCAGACACAAACAATCAAGACTGTTTCTAGTCTGCTACATACACAGACACAAACAGTCAAGACTGTGCCTGGTCTCTACATACACAGAATCAAACAATCAAGACTGTTTCTAGTCTGCTACATACACAGACACAAACAATCAAGACTGTGTCTAGTCTGCTACATACACAGACACAAACAATCAACACTGTTTCTAGTCTGCTACATACACAGACACAAACAATCAAGACTGTGCCTTGTCTGCTACATACACAGACACAAACAATCAAGACTGTTTCTTGTCTGCTACATACACAGACACAAACAATCAAGACTGTGCCTTGTCTGCTACATACACAGACACAAACAATCAAGACTGTGCCTTGTCTGCCACATACACGGACACAAACAATCAAGACAGTTTCTTGTCTGATACATACACAGACACAAACAATCAAGACTGTGCCTTGTCTGCTACATACACAGACACAAACAATCAAGACTGTGCCTTGTCTGCCACATACACGGACACAATCAATCAAGACAGTTTCTTGTCTGATACATACACAGACTAAACAATCAAGACAGCTTCTTGTCTGATACATACACAGATACAGACAATCAAGACTGATTCTTGTCTGCCACATACACAGACACAAACAATCAAGAATTATTATTGTCTGCCACATACACAAACACAAACAATCAAGAATAATTCGTGTCTGCCACATACACAGACACAAACAATTAAGACTGATTCTTGTCAGCCACATACACAACCAGCTAGAGATCCACAGACCAGATGGACAGGGTTAACGCGCTCGTGCTTGAACTGACTGTCCGCTGACGGCTTGGTGGTGGGTTGATCTCACACATTGGTCAGTTGCATATAAACGTTGACTTCTTGTTCAGAAAGCACTGGCAAACTACTGAACGTGTAAATTTACCAATTTAACCTACTGTTGATACTAACGTCCTGCAAAGGAACATGCTACATTTGTTAAACACAATCTGTTATTGATTACCTGTATTGTTTCTATATATTGTTAACTTTATTAAATCATTCAGTTATATAGGAGGTCTTATTTTTCTGAATTATGTTTGATAATCTGTTATTCATTTTGTTCTGTTCCTTCTGTTATTCCACCCAAACGTTTTTCTTGCCGTCTAACGCCGATTCCGTGGCGACGGAGCTACGGACGCAGCTCAAATTCCCGCATACTGTGTTCGAAACACAGCTGCGGGCGATTTGACAGCAGAACGCCTTGCGTTTTTTAAATAAAATGGTATGAGTGCCGGTCGTTCAGAAAGCAATGGCAAACTACTGAACGCAAACATACCAAAGAATCATAAACAGCCAAGCAATGATGGGGTTAACTGCAACGTCCTGTAAAGGATATGCAACTAAATATCTTAATTATTTAATCATTGCTTTCCTCGTCTGTCTGTATATCAATGTCAATGATGCTTCTTTTCCTCGAATATGGTTTTTTCCCTCTTTCTTCCTAGCGTTATTTATTAAATTGTTTTGTCTGTTCAGTTTGTACATCAACATTATGAGATCCATACAAAAGATAACAGAAATATCAGTTGGTGGGCATAAAGTAAACAACCTGCATTATGCTGGTGACATGATATTGGTACTACAAATAAAAGATAGTTACCAGAAATGATAGATATAGCATCAGCAGAAACAATGGTTTTAATCTAAATAACAGAGAAGCATACATTATGGCAGTTACAAATACACATGTCTTCTAAGTACACCAATGTGAATCTAACCAGTCTGAAACAAGTCAATCTATTTAAGTATTCGGGTACTTTAATAACAGCAGATGGAAAAGGTAGTTAAAGTTAGTTGCTAACTTTACAGGACGTTGCGGTCAACACCAGCATTTTTTGCCGTTGTAGTCTCTTGACAAGTTTACTTTCAGTAGATTGCCATTGCTTTCTAAAGGAAAATGTAGTAGGGAAGGTGAATGCAGACTAGCCCAAGCCCAAGCTAAAAGCTGCCTTTCATAAGATGAAGAATATTTAATGCAATATATTATTGTCAGTCGAAGAGAGAGCACGACGCCTTAAGAGCTGTAACGAACTAGCCCTGTAGTACGGAAGCTATTCGTGGACATTTGCCAGACGCGTAAGGAATTATGAGGAAGTTGTGTGGACATGCGGTTTTATTGAAGAACTAGCTGACCCGGCCCGGCTTCGCCCAGACCCTGGTGGGGAGCATCTCATTTAATTCATATAAGTAGTCATATAAGTTCTCGTTCCCGTTACCGACTGTCTGTCTGTCTGTCTGTCTGTCTGTCTGTCTGTCTATCTGTCTGTCTGTCTGTCTGACCCGGCCCGTCTTCGCCCAGACCCTGATGGGGAGAATCTCATTTAATTCATATAAGTAGTCATGTAAGTTCCCGACTGTCTGTCTGTCTGTCTGTCTGTCTGTCTGTCTGTCTGTCTGTCTGTCTGTCTATCTATCTATCTATCTGTCTGTCTGTCTGACCCGGCCCATCCCATGGTGGAGAGCATCTCATTTAAATTATATAAGTAGTCATATAAGATCCCGTTCCCGACTATCTGTCTGACTGTCTGTCTGTCTTGGGTAAATGGAGGAGGGAGGAGGAAGAGGGAGGTGGAGGAGGGAAGAGGAGGGAGGAGGAGGGAGGAGACAGGAGGAGTAGGGAGGAATAGGAGGGAGGAGGAGGGATTAGGAGGAGGAGGGAGGAGTAGTGTGGAGGAGGAGGCGAGGAGGAGGGAGGAGGAAGAGGGAGGAGGAGGGAGAAGGAGGGAGGAGGAGAACGCAGGAGGAGAAGGGAGCAGGAGGAGGAGAGGGAGGAAAAGGGAGGAGGAGGGAGGAGGAGGAGAGAGTAGGAGGATGGAGGAGGCGGAGGGAGAAGGAAGAGGGAGGAGGAAGAGGGAGAATGAGGAGGGAGAAGGAGGAGAAGGAGGGGGAGGAGGGGAGGAGGAGGGAGGCGGAGAGAGGAGGAGGAGGGAGGAAGAGGGAGGAGGAGGAATGTGAAGGGAGGAGGAGGGAGGAGGTAGAGGGAGGAGGAGGGAGGAGAGGAGGTAGAGGGAGGAGGAGGAGGGAGGAGGCGGAGAGGGAGGAGGGGGAGGAGGGAGGAGGAGGAGGGAGGAGGAGTGATGAGGAGGGAGGAGGAGAGAGGAGGAGGAGGGAGGAGGAGGAGGGAGGGAGGAGGAAGAGGGAGGAGGAGGAAAATCAAATCAAATCAAATCAACTTTATTAGGGTCACAAATTGGGCGCGCAGGCCCGTCTTACATTCGGCCCTTCCAATCACTTGTCTTTCGTTCATCAAGAGCATTATACATTTACATAGGAAGAAAAATAAACATTGTGAAATGAATGTTGTAAACATAAACAAGGCTAAACATGGAGAAAAATGTGTACATAAAAAGTATGTGACGTAAAAGTAGTGATGCCAGCGCGTCCACACACACACACACACACACACACACACACACACACACACACACACACACACACACACACACACACACACACACACCACACACACACACTCTCTCTCTCTCTCACTCTCACTCATTCACTCACACACACACTCTCACTCATTCACTCTCCCGCTCACTCATTCACTCTCCCGTTCATTCATTCACTCTCCCGCTCACTCATTCACTCTCCCGCTCACTCATTCACTCTCCCGCTCACTCATTCACTCTCACTCATTCTGTCTCTCCCGCTCACTCATTCACTCTCCCGCTCACTCATTCACTCTCCCGATCACTCATTCACTCTCCCGTTCAATCATTCACTCTCCCGCTCACTTATTCACTCTCACTCATTCACTCTCACGCTCACTCATTCACTGTCCCGCTCACTCATTCACTCTGCCGCTCACTCATTCACTCTCACGCTCACTCATTTACTCACACGCCCACTCATTCACTCTCACGCTCAATCATTCACTCTCCCGCTCACTGATTCACTCTCACACTCACTCATTCCTTCTCACGCTCACTCATTCACTCTCACTCATTCACTCTTACGCTCACTCAATCACTCTCACGCTCACTCATTCACTCTCACACTCACTCATTCACTCTCACGCTCACTCATTCACTCTCCCGCTCAATCATTCACTCTCCCGCTCACTCATTCACTCTCACTAATTCACTCTCCCGCTCACTCATTCACTCTTCCGCTCACTCATTCACTCTCCCGCTCACTCATTCACTCTCCCGCTCACTCATTCACTCTCACTCATTCACTCTCACTCATTCACTCACACTCATTCACTCCCACACACAGACACTCTCACTCATTCACTCTCCAGCTCACTCATTCGCTCTCACGCTCACTCATTCACTCTCCCGCTCACTCATTCACTCTCCCGCTCACTCATTCACTCTCCCGCTCACTCATTCACTCTCACTCATTCACTCTCACTCATTCACTCACACTCATTCACTCCCACACACAGACACTCTCACTCATTCACTCTCCAGCTCACTCATTCGCTCTCACGCTCACTCATTCACTCTCACGCTCACTCATTCACTCTCACTCATTCACTCTCACGCTCACTCATTCTGTCTCTCATTCACACTCACTCACTCTCTCACTCAAACTACAGTAATGAACATAAGTTTAGATTATACATGATAAAATCAAATGGTATTTAACTTATAATATGACAGATGAGAATACACAAACATATGGATTCGCGTGTTACATAACATGCGTGTTACATGACATGCATCTGCTCAGCTCTCTCTCTCTCTCTCTCTCTCTCTCTCTCTCTCTCTCTCTCTCTCTCTCTCTCTCTCTCTCTCTCTCTCTCTGTATTCTTTCATATACACACACTCACACGCATGCGTACGCTCACACACACACACACTCTCTCTCTCTTTCTCTCTCATTCCCTCTCACTCTCACTAATTCACTCTCCCGCTCACTCATTCACTCTCACGCTCACTCATTCACTCTCACGCTCACTCATTCGCTCTCACGCTCACTCATTCACTCTCACGCTCACTCATTCACTCTCCCGCTCACTCATTCACTCTCCCGCTCACTCATTCACTCTCACGCTCACTCATTCACTCTCACGCTCACTCATTCACTCTCCCGCTCACTCATTCATTCTCCCGCTCACTCATTTACTCTCCTGCTCACTCATTCACTCTCACGCTCACTCATTCTGTCTCTCCCGCTCACTCATTCACTCTCCTTCGAAGGAGAAGGAGGGATGAGGAGGAGGAGGGAGGAGGAGGAATAGGGAGGAGGAGGATTGTGAAGGGAGGAGGAGGTAGAGGGAGGAGGAGGAGGGAGGAGGAGAAGGGAGGAGGAGGGATGAGGAGGAGGAATGTGAAGGGAGGAGGAGGGTGGAGGTAGAGGGAGGAGGAGGGAGGAGGAGGAGTGAGGAGGAGGAGAGGGAAGAGGAGGAAGGAGGAGGGGGAGGAGGGAGGAGGAGGAGGAGGGAGGAAGAAGGAGGAGGAGGGAGAAGGAGGGATGAGGAGGAGGAGGGAGGAGGAGGAAGAGGGTGGAGGAGGAGGGAGGAGGAGAAGGGAGGAGGAGGGATGAGGAGGAGGAAGAGGGAGGAGGAGGGAGGAGGTAGAGGGAGGAGGAGGAGGAGGAGTGAGGAGGAAGAGAGGGAGGAGGGAGGAAAAAGGAGGAGGAGGGAGAAGGAGGGATGAGGAGGAGGAGGGAGGAGGAGGAAGAGGGAGGAGGAGGAAGAGGGAGGAGGAGGAAGAGGGAGGAGGAGGAATGTGAAGGGAGGAGGAGGGATAGGGAGGAGGGGAAGAGGAAGAGGGTAGGAGGAAGAGTGGAGAGGAGGAGGGAGGATGTAGAGGGAGGAGGAGGGAGGAAAAGGGAGGAGGGAGGAGGAGAGAGGAGGAGGAGGGAGGAGGTAGGAGGAGGAGGAAGAGGGAGGAGGAGGGAGGAGAAGGAAGGAGGAGGAAGAAGGAGGAGGAAGAGGGAGGAGGAGGATGGAGGAGGGAGAGGGAGGAGGAGGAAGGAGGAAGAGGGAGGAGGAGGATGGAGGAGGGAGAGGGAGGAGGGAAAGAGGAAGAGGGTAGGAGGAGGAGGAGGGGAGAGGAGGAGAAGGAGGGAGGAGGAGAAGGAGGAGGAGGGGATAGGAGGAGGGAGGAGGCAGAGGGAGAAGAAGGAAGGAGGAGGAGGAAGGAGGGAGAGGAAGGAGGGAGAATGAGGAGGGGAGGAAGGAAAGGGAGGTGGAAGAGGAAGAAGAGGGAGGAGGAAAGAGGTAGGGGGAGGAGGAGGTAGAGGGAGGAGGAGGAGGAAGGAAAGGGAGGAGGAAGAGGAGGAGAAGGGAGGAGGAGGGTGGAGGGAGGAGGAGGAGGTAGAGGGAGGAGGAGGGAGGAGGTAGGAGGAGGAGGAAGAGAGAAGAGGGAGAAGAAGGGAGAAGGAGGAGTGAGGATGATGAGGGAGAAGGAGATAGGAGGAGGAGGAGGAGGCAGGCAGGAGGAGTCGGAGGGTATGGAGGGAGAGGGAGAGAGGATCTTTGAGTGGACGTTCTTGCGGCTGTCTGAGGATGGTAGGAGGTGGAGGAGATGGAGGAGGAGGGAGCTCGGAGAGGAGGGAAGAATTGAGAGGAGAAGGAGGAGTCGCAGTCGAGAGGGATGAGAGGGAGGAAGAAGAGAGGAGGAGAGAGTTCGCCATTCCGAATTCATACTCGTCTAGTTCTTCCCTTCTACACGACTGTAGATAACTTCCTTACACATAAAAAGATGAATTGTTATTGATATTGCCGTGGCATGGAGGAATATCAGCAGCAGAGTTGATCCAAAAAACCAAAGACTGAGATCTACGGAGAGCCATGAACGCCTACGCCAGCCGGCACGGCACTTGATGATGATGATTGCCGTGTGACGATTCTGTGTAGTCACGTCATTTTCTTCCCTTTCCCTAGCGTTTTGGTTCGGGGATTCTTTCATCATCATCATCATATATTTACGTACGTATTTTGGGAGGGGGAGGAGGGAGGAGGAGGAAGAAGAAAAAAAAACTATGACAATTGACAGCTCTGGAATGAAAGGAAGGCGTGTAGAAAATTTCATCTCAATCGGATGGGCCGTTCGCGAACAAATAAAGGACATACATATTTACATACATACATATATACATATATACATATACACATACACTTTGTTTTATAGATATAGATAAGGAGAATTCCGAGGACAGATTAAAAAGCGTAATACATATATCTTGAAATAAGTTAACTCAAAAGAGAACTGCACCAGAAGAGGACAATCCCCATTTTATGGGTATGTCATTAAAACGGGAAAGCTAGAGTATATCGTGACAACAGGAAGGTTGAGGGGAGGAGAGGCTGAGGAAAACAGAGAGAGAGAAGATGCTGAGCAGTTTGACATGTCATAGAGGAACGTCGGCATCAAATATGATTGACAGCACATGAGACAGAAAGCTATAGACACACATGATTACCATAGTCACTCGGCAATGACTATAATAAGTATGCCTACATTCTTTCTTTCCTGTTCCTTTCACATTTAAAACTGCCTACTCAAGAACCGCCTACGTACGATAATAATCTACTACAAATATTGAAGCAGCACAATTTACTGACATTAACAGAAAAAAATTGCCATCCAAACAACTATCAATAACATTATATTATTTATGAATTTTGTGTTCAGTCACATCAGTTTCAATTATATCAATACAACGGAACGTCATCGGAGAGGATCTACTGGGAAATTAAAGATTTGTAGACAAGTATAAAAGTACTATTAACTATTGTAATAAAGCCATCAATAGTAATCAACAGTAAAAATGCAAATGCTTTAAAGCTGGTTTGGGGAATCTATGTTTTGCGTCAAGGGCCACTTGGATATTTATGACATCATCGATGACATACGAACTTGACTGGCAACTTGCCGTCTTGACAAACAATTGTTTGTAAAATGGAGTTATACCTCTCCATATCACAAAGCCTGGACTGAATTTAGAGACCATGTGTTGCCCATGCAAAATGAACACTCTCTCGGTCTTTCTCGTGTACTCCAGAGGAAAGGTAACACTAATACGTCTGGAACAAGACAAGCTGCAGAAGCTGCCGGATCAGCAAAGCAATGCTCTAACTGTCCGCCTGTCGGAGCTTCGATCCTAGACCAGTTGCCAACCAAGGCTAAGGGCCTGGTCTGCCCTGCCACGACTTTCAGTCTTTAGGTTGCATTTCCTCGCAACAGAATAAGGCTTGTACCCTCCCAATTGCTCTCCTCCGCCCGAAGCCGTTGGCACAATGTCGAGCGTCGGGTTTGGTAAGCGTCGCCCAACATTCGGCGCTAACAGAAGCAGGTAGTACCGTCTACTGTCATACGGTAGCTCAGTCATATCTGATTCAACCAGGCAACTAGTTATATAGTTAAACAAATCGCCAAACACTGTGAAAGGTATCAACTTGTTATATCGTTGAACAAATCGCCCAAACTGTGAACAGTATCCATTAGTACCATCATCATCATCATCATCATCATCAACTGCCGTACCGGCTGGCGTAGGCGTTCATGGCTCTCCATAGATCGCGGTCTTTGGTTTTCTGGATCAACTCTGCTGCTGATATTCCTCCATGCCACCGTCTCAATCCATCCAGCATCACTTCTCTTGGTCTACCTCTGCCTCTCTTCCCCTCGATCTTTCCAGTTGTTACGATGTTCTCCAATGCCTCTCTTCTCATCACATGACCGAGGAAAGCTGTTTGTCTCTGTCTTATTGTTGTAAATAATGTTCTAGTTTCGTTAGCCTGTTTCAGGCAGTCGTCGTTAGTTACTCTGGCAGTCCAAGGAATTCGCAACATTCGTCTCAGGAACCACATCTCTGTTGCTTCTAATTTCTTCTTAATTTGTTCATTTACATTCCAAGATTCATTGCCATACAGCAAAACTGGTTCTACATAGCATTTCAGCACTCTCTTTCTTACATTCAGTGATAGTGACTTATTGCATAAGATACTCTTCATTTTCTGAAATGCGGCTTTTGCCTGCCCTATTCTGCTCCTAATCTCTGTTGTACATCTTCCATCTGATGTTATAAATGCCCCTAGGTATCTAAAATTATCCACTTGGTTAAGGATTTTCCCTTCTATTTAGTAACATACTAAAAAAAATCACTATACATTTGAGCAGTATCATCTGGTATTATGCTAAAGAAATCATCATACATTGTGACTCTGTCAACTAGCTGTATACCAAAGAAATCACCATACATTGTTAACAGTATCATCTAGTACAATACTAAAGAAATAATCATACACCGTGAATCAATCAACAAGTTATATACCAAAGAAATCACTATACATTGTGAACAGTATCAACTACGTAGTATTCTAAATTTTTTTGCTCTATGTCCTTCTCAGAACATTATAAAAAATGTAAAGTTGAGGATCTTTCGGACAACATAAGACGCCTTGGGCATTAAGTGCTAAACTCACATTTGTATAGACAAACCGGCACTCTGAGGGTTATGTGTCAGTATGATGCCGTCTGTCTTTACTACTTAAGACATTTCTCGAGACCCGTGTTTGGCCGTGTCAACCTGAGAACTCAGGTCAAGTTTACAAATCCAACGCGATGGGGGTTCGAAACCGTGACCTCCGGGTAGACAGGCGAGGGTCTGGCCACTACTCTACCACTGCTACCACATATTACAACACACTACCACACATTACTACACACTACCACAAATCAATTCACACTACCACACAATACTACACACTACCACACATCACTACACACTACCACACATTACTACACACTACCACACATCACTACACACTACCACACATCACTACACACTACCACACAATACTACACAGTATCACACATCACTACACACTACCACACAATACTACACACTACCACACATTACTACACACTACCACACATTACTACACACTACCACACATCACTACACACTACCACACATGACCACACATGACCACACATGACCACACATGACCACATATGACCACACATGACCACGCATATGCACACATGACCACACATGACCACACACTACCAGACATGACCACACATGACCACACATGACCACACATTACCACATATTAGCACACATTACCACACATGACCACACATTACCACACATTACCACACATTACAAGACAGTACCACACATTAGCACACATTAGCACACATTACCACATGTTACACGACAGTACCACACATTAGCACACATGACCACACATGACCACACGTTACAAGACAGTACCACACATTAGCACACGTGACCACACATTACCACACGTTACAAGACAGTACCACACATTACCACACATTACCACACATTACGACACATGGCGACATATGACGACACAAGACCACACATGACCACACATGACCACACATGACCACACATGACCACACATGACCACAAATGACCACACATTACCACACATCATCACACATTACCAGACAGTACCAGACAGTACCAGACAGTACCACACATGACCACACATAACCACACATGACCACACATTACCACACATTACCACACATTACCACACGTTACAAGACAGTACCACACATGACCACACATGACCACACATGACCACACATGACCACACATGACCACACATGACCACACATGACCACACATAACAACACATGACCACACATGACCACACATGACCACACATGACCACACATGACCACACATGACCACACATGACAACACATGACCACACATGACCACACATGACCACACATGACCACACGATCCTTAAAATCATCTAGTAGCTTGGACGTCAGCATGACCGAATGTATAAGAGCGCTCGCTATTCCGGTGCGCTGCTAGCGTGGTAGCGGATTCAACCCTATACCGATCAGTTGAACTAACATGTTCACTTCTCGTCCTTGACTTGCTGACATAAATTACTAGTACCCCAGAAGTCGTAGTGGGTTCGCCTGATGGCCAGGGACACTGGTAATACTGAAAGCTAGCCCAAACGCAAAATTCAGCCCAGCGTGGACTATGCTCGAATTCAAAGCCAGCAAACGATAGAAAGGTCTAGTACCCATGTTATGAGCCTGGGTCGACCCCAAGGCCGCACTTGTCAAAATCTAGTACCCATGTTATGAGCCTGGGTCAACCCCAAGGCCGCACTTGTCAAAATCTAGTACCTATGTTATCAGGCTGGGTCGACCCCAAGACCGCACTTGTCAAAATCTAGTACCCATGTTATGAGGCTGGGTCGACCCCAAGGCCGCACTTGTCAAAATCTAGTACCCATGTTATGAGGCTGGGTCGACCCCAAGGCCACACTTGTCAAAATCTAGTACCCATGTTATGAGGCTGGGTCGACCCCAAGGCCGCACTTGTCAAAATCTAGTACCCATGTTATGAGACTGGGTCGACCCCAGAATCGCACTCGTCAAAATCATGGCGGCGGCTGGCAACTGAACCCGAACCATTGTCTTGGATCACGAATACACCATCGCGGCTCCAAAATGAGTTCTCTTAAATGTTTCTTAACTATCGCCACAATCATCAATTTGTTCGCAGCTTGATTTCTTCGTCTACCATATCTTCTAGTTTATCGGCAATAAACAGCGACTGGTGAAATTGTCCTGAGCATACTCCCAGAGATCATGCAATCACAGACATCTACACACCGTCCTGGCCCCAGGAGTGTGACGTCAGGTCCTGGATGTGACCTTAGTTTGCGATACAACTCAAAGACGTTTCTCTAAGATTAATGGAGTATCCTTGGGGGTTACAGGGAGCATGATTATTTGCTTTCTTTTTGTCTTTTCTGGCTTTTACTGTCTTCTTGTGAAATTTGGTATAGAGGTAGAGACGATCTTACTGACCCGAACGATGTAACAATACTTTGTTAATTTATCTTTAGCTTTTATTCTACCCTAATGTTTGGAGAGAAACTATACCTTCAGATGTGTAATGTTTAGTATAATAACCCACATGTTGCGAATAAACTGGACCGCCAACAGTGATTGCCTGGAAGAGGCTAATGCCAGTAGAACATTAACTACTATAAGAAAAATACAAACCGCATTCTTTCGTCATGATTTCAGAAAATAGCCACCGAAAAACATCATGTCGACTGGCAAGATCAGCGGAAAAATGATAGGCCGAGAGAAATGATACTGGAAGGACTGATTGTGACATGAAGGAATATCCTCAACAGAGCTGATCCGGATCACCAAGGTGCGAGATCTGAGATGGGATGCAGGCGGTGGTCAGCTGGCAGGGCATGAACTACTGATAATAACCTACATTTCCATACCTGTTCAGCGTTCTCAATTCTATATGATAGTCTAACCTTAGATGGGCTAAGATGGGATGAAAATATTGATGAATTGGTATAGGGTGTATTTTTAATGACTATGCAGTGACTGAAAATATTGCTGGTCCACGTTTTGTATTCACCCTGTATAAAGTTCATGCAACATAATAATGCAAAATCTAGTTTTATTTTGTTCTCTCACTGTCAACTTGAGCGCAGCCTAAACACGTGTTACTACTTCTAGTGCACTAGATTGATTTTTGGGAATAGATTAACTTTTCCTATTACCAGTGTCCCTCGCCAAGAGGTACTTGTAATTTACGCCCCCAAGTCAAGGACGATTAAAGTAGGAAAGAACGTACTGACAATTAGGCAAAACAGTAAGTTACAAAGCAAGAGGGAGAAGGTAACAACAATATAGTTTACAGGGTAGGGACAGATTAACCAGAGGGATGCACATACGACTAGGGCTCAGCATAGAAATATTGGTTGTTGAGTCCTTTAGTGTGGAGTAATCCCATTGTAAGAATGAAGCATTTCTCTATAATAAATGTAGCTGTGCTTTCTGGTGTGTACTATTTAAACAGTATATGTAATATGTCTACTTATTAAGTCTCTCTCTATCCTTCTCTCTATCTCTCTCACTCTCCCTCTCTTTCCTGTTGTGTCACTACCTCTGTTCACTTTCACTTCCCGTTCCTTTTCCTGCCCCCCTCTCTCTTCTCTCTCTCTCTCTCTCTCTCTCTCTCTCTCTCTCTCTCTCTCTCTATATATATATATATATATATATATATATATATATATATATATATATATATATATATATATATATATACGTATATATTTACGCGGACTATCGTTCCTTGACTCAATTAATTCAATACAACATGTCCTACTCTTTTCAACGTGGTGTTGTCTTGTAATCAGTTGTCTATATACCAGTCTTTTCAAGTGGTTTGATGAAGACCTCAGTAACATGGCAATCAATGGTGCTCCAACCTGCGGCCCAGAACATATATATTTGCACGTGGGGGTCAGGCTCTTCCTCCATCTGTCAAAGAATAAGCAATTAAATCGATTCCCAGGGATAGACATGCACTTAGCAGGTGTCATTTGCTGGACTAATTACAAGAATTATCGAGTCCTGGCAGTGTACTCGAGGAACTATGTTTGAATGTTCACTTCAAGTTTGTTCATGATACGATAATCTATTTGAAACCTACCAAAGTACTTGAATCCTGTTTAGTTTACTACCTACCTATCTACCTACCTACATACCTACCTACCTACCTACCTACCTACTACCTACTTATCTGCCTATCTACCTACCTACCTTCTAACTACCTACCTACGCAGCGACTTGTGCATCTTTCTACCTACCTATCTACTAACAAGCCAATTAACCAACCAACCATCCAACGTACCTACCTACCTACCTAACTACGTATCTACTTACTTAGCTTCCTACATATTTACTTAACTATCTTAATGATTGAAAATTGGCACCAGAATGTAAACTAGAACAGTCTATGTGGAGCTGTGTTTATCGATTTCAGAAAAGCATTTGATATTATAGACCATGTCATTGTACTTTGACAAAAAAAAAAAGAACTAGAAACAGGAAAAGCTGGCCCTAATTTAGTGACTCTAATAAAATCTTTTCTGTAAAACAGAGAGCAAGTAGTATTACACAATAAATCTCTGTCTCAAACCACTACCTTGAATACCGAAGTACCGCAAGGCTCTATTCTTGGCCCCATATTATTTGCTATTTATATTAACGATCTACATTTGTGTCTTTCGTGGTCCTGTCATCTATTTGCAGAAGACTGTACAGTGTATACAACGCTGAAAACTGTAATTTTCTGGAGTCTTCATTGCAACAAGACTTGAATAATGTAGATATGTGGAGCCATGCAAACCGTATGCACATTAACATCAATCAATCAATCAACCATGTGCCATGCCGGAAAGCGTGGGCGGTCATGACTCGCCATTTCACTCGATCACCAGAGTCGTGGATCAGCTCAGTGTTCCTGTCTCGTCCATGCCATGTGGCCAAGCCATCCAGGTATTTTCCTCTCGGTCTTCCCCTTGGTCTGTTCCCTTCGATCTTGCCAGTTGTCACTAGTTTCTCCAATCCATTTCTTATCGTAACATGTCAAAAATTTTTTTTGACTGTATACATCTAATTTCTCCAATCAATTTACGATTGTCATTTGTCTCCTGTAGTACTTGGTCATTGGTTTTTCTGTCTGCCCATGCTATTCTCTGCATTTTCCTCAGAAACCACATTTCTGCAGCCATCAGATATTTTTCAGCTTGACTGCTCATTGTCCAAGTTTCACATCCATACAAAAGAACAGGCTCTATGTATCCCCTCAACACTCTTTTTTCGTTTCAATTGACATCTTTTTATTGGTCAGAATGTTTGCTAAAGGCTACTTTCGCCATAGCGATTCTTGTTCTAATCTCTTCAAGGCATCTCCCATGAGATGATATGACTGTTCCGAGATAATTGTACCGATTCACTTGTTGAAGATTAGTCCCATTTACTTGTATATTACATTGTGGTATTTCAGGATCCTCGCCGGTGCTACGGAGTTCGTGCATTGAGCTAAGGCCTCCAGACTCAGGTTTGAGTTAGGAAGAGAACGGAGCACTTATGGGTTACCACCGTGTGCCGTGATGTTGATCCATCGACTAAACTAAACTAAACTAAACTGAAACAACCAGCTACTTTTATTGTGAGACGGTTTGGATGGTTCGAAAGTAACCACAGGAGGTATTGGAGCAAATCGAATTGCATTGATTTCAATACTATGAACGTCGGCTGTTCAGGAGGCAATGGCAAACTACGGAATGTAAACATTGCCAAGTAAATTAAAACAGCTAATACATTCTGGGATTGATTGCAACGCCATGTTTGGAAATAAACCACGAGTGCTAAGTCAAGTGAGAGTCAAAATGAATACGTTTCGAGAGCAACCCTGGCAGCCACATTTTAGCACCTGTAACTATTTTACTTTGCGGAAATACCTTGAGACATCATTATCCTGTACCGTCATGGTTGGCCACCTCACACAATCATCAGAGTCCTGGATCAGGTCTATGTTTTTGTCTCCACTATGGAAAGTGGGCCGGTCTCCCTGGCCGAGGTGTTAAACGACTTTCTCCTTAATCCCGTTTATCCACGTAGGGTCTCGCAGCGCGCGAGAATTGGTGGCGGTTCTTGCAGCGTTGGTGACTTACGGGATAAGTGAGCCGGTCGCGCAGAAAGCAATGGCAAACTACTGAGTGTAATCTTGCCAAGAAATCAACAACAGCGGTAAAATGCTGGTATTGACAGCAATGTCCTGTAAAGGATATCCTAAAAGAAAAATGGAAAGTGGCCAATCTACTCGGGCATTTATCTCTTTGTGTTTTCTTTACTGGTTTCCCCGCAAGCTGTCGCTAAGTTTTAAAGTTTCTGTCTTTCCATAAAGTTAGTTGCACGTTCTTAAGAGGACATCGCAATTAACCCCAACATTTATTGTCTGTTTGTGATTTTCTAGGCAATTTTACTTTCAAAACTTTGCCAATATTTTCTGAACGACCGACGCTCATACTAATGTGAAAATCAATGTAACGCAATCGGTTCCCAAATCGGTTGCGGCAGACTTCGAGCCCAGCATATCGGGAGTGTGACACGGTTGCGGCAGACTTCGAGTCTGGTATATCGGGAGTGTGAGACGATTGCGGCAGACTTCGAGTCTGGTATATCTGGAGTGTGAGACGATTGCGGCAGACTTCGAGCCCAGCATATCGGGAGTGTGACACGTATGCGGCAGACTTCGAGTCTGGTATATCGGGAGTGTGAGACGATTGCGGCAGACTTCGAGACTGGTATATCTGGAGTGTGAGACGATTGCGGCAGACTTCGAGCCCAGCATATCGGGAGTGTGACACGGTTGCGGCAGACTTCGAGTCTGGTATATCGGGAGTGTGAGACGATTGCGGCAGACTTCGAGTCTGGTATATCTGGAGTGTGAGACGATTGCGGCAGACTTCGAGCCCAGCATATCGGGAGTGTGACACGGTTGCGGCAGACTTCGAGCCCAGCATATCGGGAGTGTGAGACGATTGCGGCGGACTTCGAGCCCAGCATATCGGGAGTGTGACACGGTTGCAGCAGACGTCGAGCCCAGCATATCGGGAGTGTGACACAGTTGAGGCAGACTTCGAGTCTGGTATATCGGGAGTGTGAGACGATTGCGGCAGACTTCGAGTCCAGCATATGGGGAGTGTGACACGGTTGCGGCAGACTTCGAGTCTGGTATATCGGGAGTGTGACACGGTTGCGGCAGACGTCGAGTCCGGCATATCGGGAGTGTGAGACGACTGCGGCAGACTTCGAGTCCAATATATCGGGAGTGTGGAATGCGGTCACCAGGCCAAAGCTGCAGACGCAGACCAAGACTCACAGAGAATAGAAATATAGAATCAATCAATCAATCATGTGCCATGCCGGAAAGCGTGGGCGGTCATGACTCGCCATTTCACTCGATCACCAGTGTCGTGGATCAGCTCAGTGTTCCTGTCTCGTCCATGCCATGTGGCCAAGCCATGCAGGTATTTTCCTCTCGGTCTGCCTCTTGGTCTGTTTCCTTCGATCTTGCCAGTTGTCACCAAGTTCTCCAATCCATTTCATCTCATAACATGTCCAAAAAAATTTTGACTGTCTACGTCTAATCTCTCTAATCAGTTTACGATGTTCATTTGTCTCCTGTAGTACTTGGTCATTGGTTTTTCTGTCTGTCCATGGTATTCTTTGCATTCTCCTCAGAAACCACATTTCTGCAGCCATCAGATGTTTTTCAGCTTGACTGCCCATTGTCCAAGTTTCACATCCATACAAAAGAACAGGCTCTATGCATCCCCTCAACACTCTTTTTCTTGTTTCAATTGACATCTTTTTATTGGTAAGAATGTTTTTCATCTTGCTAAAGATAAAATATAGAATAGGCGCCCTGAATTCGAAGAAGTCACCTGTACATTTCCACCGTGCTTTGCTGAAGACATCAATGTTGTTCAACATCAAGCCAGCAGCAACCTTTCACTACTAAAATATTCGAATAATATTTTAAAAGAAGAATTCACAAGCTGAACCAACCAACAGCCTACCGCCAGCAGAACAGAAAGCTATATCCCGTGAAATCAATATCACTTTCGCCTTCATTAATATTAACACCATAATTATCGCCACCATTATCGCCTCAAACATCGCCGGTTCATTATCGCATTAATGTGAGGGACCAGAAATATTCGGTCTTGATTCTGGAGATACCGTCTCTGGAGTGCTATATTTATGTAGCCGAGCAGCGAAACGGCTGCTGCTACACTGCATAAATAATACATGTTGTCCCAGGAGGTTGTCGACGCTGTGTCGTGGTTGGAGAGGTACTTTTCCTGATGTCGCAACTGTTGTATGTTAGCAGGCAGCAGTTAAAGAGAAAGGTTCAAGCAGTCATTTATCTATGCGACATATATAAGAAACGCTTTGAGAATATACGACCCTAGAGTAGGTATGGATGGCAAAACATTGGAACAAATATGCCATTTTTTGAATAATAAAAAGAAAGACAGAACTCTAGTAATATCAAAGAAATAAGCAGGTCTGCATAGCCGAATTGATAAGAACGCGTGTTATTAAACATCCGGTCCCCCTCCGATGTGTCTCCACCATGCCGCGATGGCGGAGGTGGGGGGGGGGGGGGGCTTGCGTGTCCCAGTGACCCCAAGAGCTATGCAGACGGAAGCACAACTATGTGTCGTACAGTACTTGGGTTTGGGACCAAACCAAGAGAGACATAACCTGCTGCTCTGCGGGTAGACTGAGGATAGCAGACAAATGTTCAAATCTGGCGCACGAAGGCAGTAATCTTTGGTCCGGACACATACTCTAAGGCTCTCAGCTCAGGGATATGGCTGAAAGCCTCTAAGCCATAAATTCTCGGACGTAAGAGCCGGGCCGATACTCACCTACTGAAAAATATAGGTGAGGTGTTAAGCACGCTACATAATTAGTTCAAATACTTGTTCGAAGGCTCTCAGCTGAGGGATATGAGGGATCCCCGGATGAGAGGGCCTGGCCGTTACTCGCTCTCCGATGCATGGAGGTAAGGTGCTGAGCCGGAAGCACATGTAGTCTACCTCGTGAGCGGTACTTAAGGTGACAAAGCGGTCCATTCGCACGAAGTGGTTACGATGAAAGTCTGTATCAATACTCATAGTGTGAGCGCAGTCAAAAGTGGAAAAACATCTCAAAAACACGAAATGGAACGCCTGGCTAGCGAATCCATCACGTGAAAGTCCAAAGCGAAAGCTTGATGAGTGGATGTCGTCCGCAGACTGTCCGTCCCTGGTTGGTGTGGGGAGCGACCAGTGGCAAAACGAAATGCCCAATACATGGAAGTGAGGAATTAAAGCAGCCATGAGCAGGATATGGCGATTCCTCGGGTGAGCCAAGTCTCAGAGCATTATGTGCCGGCTCTGCAATTATGGAAGCAATCTTGGATAGCGGGGAATGCCCATGGTCTGACCCTGCCTTCCCTTGAGGGTTAACAGTGATATCTTTGACCGTTCTACCTTGACCAGCTCAGATGTAGGTGACACCACAAAAAATATCTGTCGAAACCTCCAGGACGCAGGCGTCTAAACCTCGTCCGGTCGCCCACGTGACATTATTAGCGTAGCTCACTATCAGCGACGAAAACAGGCCAGCACATGTTGACTTTAATACTAATATATTATGTATAGAGATGAACTTCATGAAACACAACAAACTGATAAATACAGAAGTCTAAAGTAGACTGTGGATAAGAAGTGGATTACTAAACAATTGCCTCAAATACAGGCCCTGGAGATGTGGATATACAGAAGAATATGTCACAATTCATGAAAAAAACAAAAAAAAACCATTCAAATTCATAGGTTCTATCAACACTGGGAATGAAAATAGAGTTTGTCAAAGAAATTTAAAATAAAGAGGCAAGTGAAATATTTGGGCCTTATTAAATGACATAACAATCTTATAAAAGTCATACTGGAGGGCAAGCAAGAGGTAGACAACGACACACGTTGGAAGATAGCATCAAGAGATGGACAAACATCAGCGTGACAGAATGTACAATCGGGGCGAGAGACAGACAGTGTTGGAGATCCATTGCAGCCAACCTTCATTGTGGAGACGGCACCTGATTGATTTATTGACAAGCATCTATAGGCATACGGAAACATACAAATACCTGAGTATAATCTTCAACTGCTTCAACATAATAAGGGAAGAAACACAAGCTAGAATAAACTCTTGAAATAAGATATAATATGCACTACAACATCTGCTAAAATCAAATGCGCTATCTCGTAACACTAAGCTCACAATATACAAAACACTGATTAGACCAGTTGTGCTGTATGACTCTGAAACCTGGAGTACAACTAAAGGAGACGAAGCCTTGTTACAAACCTTTGACAACACAGTCTTAAGACGCATCTTTGGGCCAATTAGGGATACACAAAATGGAGAGTGGAAAAGAAGAAGTAACAAAGACATTTATGATCTGTTTAAGTCCCCGCTAATCACTGGTATCGTGAAGGCTAATAGACTGCAATGGCTGGGGAATATAGAAAGAATGGAAGATAATAGGGAAGCAAAACTCGCTTACACTCAAGAAATAAATGACGGTAGACCCCGAGGTAGACCAAGAAGACGGTGGAGGGATAATATATATATATATATATATATATATATATATATATATATATATATATATATATATATATATATATATATATATACATACAGACCTACAAATACTTAGAATCAGCGATTGGCAAGAGAAGGTCAACCAGAGAGACGAATGGAGACGGCTTGTATCTGCAGCAAAGAACCTCAATGGCTCTGAATGCTGAAGAAGAAGATCTATAGGCATAACGTTCTTGTTCTTGGATGCTTGGTCTGTGGCTGACATTGGAATACTGACTCTCCAAACGCTCGTGAGTTTCATGCCAAGTGTCTTGAAGGTTCCGTGAACACCATCGTGTCAATCTGGTTCTGCGTCTTCTACCTATAACTATGCCGTCCATTACTGAGGTTCGTTGTAAACTAGTGCCACGCTGGGTGTGTAGGTCCATATCCAAGACAAGCCGCTGTTGCTGTTTATCACCCACTTAAGTTCTATGTTCAGATCTTGCAGACCCCCTCTGCCGTGCGTCCACCTTGACGAGGTAGAGGGGCTTGAGCGTTCCAATGACCCCAAGAGCTATGCCGACGGTAGCACAGCTACTGGTAGGGTCACCCATGTCGGACAGGTCAAGGGAGAGGGACCAGACGAAGTGACGCACAAACCTGCTGCCTTGTAGGTAGACTGGGGACAGTCAAAGGCTAGGGAAAGCATCCCGAAAAATGCTTGTCGAAATTGGATGTACTGAGCCACAGGCTTGACAAAGAAGTGCAACGTAACTTTATCATTTCATGATGCCACAGATGAAAATTAATCGTTATGGTGCTAATCCCGTGAAGTCCCATCAGGCGGTGATAGTGCCGGGCCCCCTGCCTCGAGGGGGTCCACCCATGACTACTGGTGGTCACCTTCCCCTGTGCTGTGGAGTCAAGGCACAGAGGAGTAGGTTAAGAGCTATTGACCAAACACCCCGGACTCTCAACATACTACAATGGAATGCCGAAGGAGTTTATAACAAGAAAGCCTCCCTAACACAGCGTCTTCATAAAGATAGAATAGATGTGGCATGCATTCAAGAGACACACCTCAACGCCAATCGCACATTTTCAGTCGAGGGATATCAGGCCACACGTTTCGACCGCAAAGGACACAAAGGAGGAGTTGTAATACTTACACGAAATACAATACCTTGCAGCGAAGTATCTGTGATCTCTGACAACCAAACGGAAATTATAGGTGTTGATATAATGATAAAGGACATGAAAATAAGAATTTACAATCTGTATAGTCCGGCAGATAAGGATCTTACACTCTCAAACATGGAAATAACTGACACAAATTGCATTGTTGTCGGAGACTTTAATAGCCGCTCAGAAAGATGGGGATACCCAGATACTGACAAAAGAGGAGATGAAGTGGAGGACTGGGAAATAGACTCAAATCTCCATCTACTCAACAAAGCGAATGACACACCGAGCCTCTACTCCAGAAGATGGATTACCACTTCTACTCCAGACTTAGCTTTCTGCACAGGAGACATCCTCCACAAAATCGATCGCCATGTGCTGGACCAATTAGCAGGTAGTGACCACAGACCAATCAAGCTTGTAATAAATATGGAGTATGTTCCACAGGAGCAAAAGCCTTTGCCTCACTGGAATTACAAACGAGCAGATTGGGACAGATTTTCCATACTAACAGACAAATATTGTGAAAACATAAATACACGATATGACAACATGAAGCAAATGGTGGAAAGTCTAAACAGAGCAATAATACAGGCGGCCACTGAGTCTATTCCAAGAGGAGCGAGGAAAAATTACAAACCATACTGGACTGAGGAACTACAAAATTTGGAGGACAAAGTTGAAGATGCTAGGAAGACCGCAGAGAGAGAACAAACAACTGAAGCGAACATCTCTCTCAAAGCGGTCTCAGCAAAATATAAAAGAACAGTAAATCAAACGACAAGAGATTGTTGGAGGAAAAAAACAGAAAACCTGAATTTTGACAGGGATGGAAACAAACTATGGAAACTAGTGAAAGCCATGAACAATGAAGGACCTAGAAACAAACAAATAACAATTAAACAAGGAAATGCCTTGCTTACAGGAAAAAAGGCTGCAAATGCACTAATGGAACACTATGCCAGTGCAAACCACATTGATATTACAGCCGAACAGAAGAAAGCAATCAAAGATAAACAGATACATCATAGATATACAGAGACAGCAGCAGAATATATGATGGCAAATCTAACAATGGAAGAAATGGAACAGGCAATGAATACCCTAAAAAAGAAGACATCACCAGGAAAGGATGGAATCACAAATGAAATGCTAATAGGACTAGGCACTAAGGCAAAAATGAAACTACTAGCAGTCCTAAATTACAGCTGGAAGAGGGGAATAGTCCCACAGGCATGGAAGGAAGCTATACTAATACCAGTCCCAAAGAAAGGAAAAGACCTGGAAGAACCAAATGGCTATTGACCTATCAGTCTTCTTAGCTGTGTAGGAAAATTAATGGAACGCATTATCAATGGCAGGCTAACATGGCATCTGGAAGAAAACCAACTCTTAACACCACACCAAGCAGGATTCAGAAAGTACAGATCCACTGAAGATCAAATAACCTATATAGCTCAGGAAATAGAGGATGCCTTCCAAGAGAAAAAGCACACACTAGCGGTCTGGATAGATTTAGAAAAAGCATTTGATAAAGTATGGAAGGAAGGACTGAAAGTAAAACTGCAAAAAATGCATGTTTGTGGGAAAATGTACAAATGGATCAGCCACTACCTTGAGAACAGAACTGCCAGGACAAAAGTACAAGGACAAACCAGCAAAATGATGCTGTTGGAGCAAGGTGTCCCCCAAGGAGGAGTTCTTTCACCAACATTATTCCTAGCATATATAAACGACATCACGGAAAATTTTCCAGCCAGAGTACACACATCATCCTTTGCAGATGACCTAGCCATATGGACATCTGAAGAATATATTAGTACAGCTAACAGCAGAATACAGCAAGCCCTATTAGCGCTAGAGGACTGGTCAAAATCATGGCTAGTGAAGATAAGTGAGGAGAAAACAACATGCACAGTATTCTCCCTCTCAACTAAAACTCAGCAACCTAAGCTGGTATTGAATGGAAAAATATTGCGCCATGAAGAAAATCCAAACTATCTAGGAGTCACCTTTGATCGTCGCCTGACATGGAAGACACAGGTTGAGAAAAATCGAACAAGAGCAAGGCAAAGAATGGCAATCATGAAAAAGCTTGCTGGTACAACGTGGGGAGCAGATGAGAAAGTTCTCAAGAAGTTATATACTGGACGGGTGAGGCCAGTACTGGAATATGGCATTGCAGCTTGGGCAACAGCAGCTAAGTCAAACTTTAACAAAATAAGCAGAGTCCAAAATCAAGGAATGCGAATCATAACTGGAAGCCTGAAGACAACGCCTATCAATGAACTAGAAAAGATCACTTGTTTACAACCAATGCAGGATAGAAGAGATAGCAGAGCCCAGCAACAAGCTGAAAAATTTAGAAGATTGACAGACCACCCTATGTATAAAAGGTTTAGTGGTTTTGGAAAGGGAAGACTGAAGCGTAGCAACTTTGTAGAAACTGCAAAACGAAAGATTAGGGCAGATCCCATACTTAACATATCAACAGTCAAACCCATTTACAATGCAGACAAGTTCCCAGCTTGGAGACAGCAGCTACTGCCTGAGATGATAGAAAACATTCCTGGTATTGAGAAAAAGAACACTCAGCATGAAACCGAAAGAAGAGAAATAACCCTAAACTACATAAAAGAACATTACCCAAGCAGCAATTGGACCCATGCATATACAGATGGATCAGCCAAAAATTCAGTAGAGAATGGAGGAGGAGGAATTCTCCTAAATTTAAAAAATGGAGTGAAAAAAACACATTCAGTGGCAACTGGAAAGTTTTCAAGTAACTTCAAAGCGGAGGTAGAGGCTCTGAAAACTGCAGCAGAAATGCTCTTGATGGAGGAAAATAAAGAGACGCAAATAGCCATCTTTACAGATGCAAAGTCAGCTGTCTCAATGCTGAAGAGCAATTACAGCACAGAAATAGCTGACCTAAGAGCAGCACTCCATGGTCTATGCCAGAAATCCAAAAAAGTTGTAATACAGTGGATACCATCACATTGCAGTATACCTGGAAATGAAGAGGCTGACAGACTGGCAAAAGAGGGCGGACGACTACCACAGCCTGACATAGACATAACCTATAACGAGGCAAAGAGGTTGATAAAAAGCACTTATAGAACCAAATGGGAATCAGAGCATCCAGGTCACCAGAAGGATGATGCATATTACAAACTCGACCGAAGAGAACAAGTAGCAATCTTCAGACTCCGCACAGGACATAACAGGCTGAAATACCACTTGTTCAATAAACTAAAGATAGGAGATACCGATGAATGCAATTGTGGAACTGGTAAAATGACAGCTAAACATTTGCTGCAGGAGTGCCCAATATATGCAGAACAGAGAAAGATATTTTGGCCCACACCTGCTTCATTTGAGGACAAGCTCTATGGAGATATCAACAAGCTCAAGTTGACTGCAGCTTACTTTAACTACATTCAGGTTGACATTTAAAGGTGCATGAAGAAGTATTTAGACTGCCGCACTTCATACCACAGGTATGTCGGTTACAAAAGCGCCCCAGAGGCATGAAATGGAATATTGCTTGGATAGCAAATCCATTACGTGGAAAGTCCGAACCAAAAGCTCACTGTGTGGGCTTCATAAAAGGTGGAAAAAGTGTCCCAGTGGCACGAAATGGAATATTGCTTGGATAGCAAATCCATTATGTGGAAAGTCCGAATCGAAAGCACACTGTGTGGGCTTCATAAAAGGTGGAAAAAGTGTCCTAGTGGCACGAAATGGAATATTGCTTGGATAGCAAATCCATTATGTGGAAAGTCCGAATCGAAAGCTCACTGTGTGGATGTCATCTGCAGACTGCATACTTCTGGTTTCCGGAAGAACAGCCTATGGTGAATGGAAGGCCCAATATACGGAAGTGAGGCTAAGCAGCCATGTGCAGGACGTGACGATTCCTTGGGTGAGCCCAGTACCAGAGCGCTGTGTGTTGGCTCTGCAAGTATGGAAGCCTCCTTGGATGGCGGGGAATGCCCATGGTCTGCCCCTGCCTTCCCTTAAGGGCTGACCAGGATGTCTTTGGCTGTTCTATATGGGCCAGCTGGGATGGGGGATAACACCACAACAGTGAGAGCCAAACGTCCTAAGAAACCCCCGGGAAGGTTAACCCGGTCAACAAATGCCCGCAGAAGTCGGATGTGTCGGCCTAACGGCGCAAGAACGCAGCTCTGCTGTGGACAGGCACAACGCAATCACGTCCGGAAAAAAAACTCCGGATGAACGAAGAAGAAGAAGAAGAAGATCTTGCAGACCATCCGTGGTTTTCACCGTCTTCATCCACTTCTAAGAATGTTTCTGTAACTTTATGTAACTTAACTGCTATCTTCTGTATTTGATTTATTCTTGTGCAAGTTTCGCAACTTTAAACCACTCCAAACTGATTTGTAGATATATGTGCAGGCATTTGATGCCTTATTAGCACGTTTTGTGGTGTATTTTTGCGTTTATTAAGTGTCATGCTTCGTACACGAATGGATCTCTCTCTAGATGCGTTTTTAAGTGCAATATGTTAGCGTTTTATTGATTCTCACGCTTCGTGCAATCATGGCTGTGTATATTAGATGCTTTATTTTGTGCAATATATTTGCCGGTATTTGATTGTCACACTTTTCTCAAGAATGAGTGCTAGATACTATGCTGTGAGCAATATTTAAGCTAGTTGCATATCCTTTACAAAGCGTCGCAGTCAACACCAGCATTTTTGCTGTTGTGATCTCTTGGTACCAATAACTACTAAGAAAGCACTTTACAGTACAATGTTCATACCAACTCTATGCTACCAATGCCAAACCTGGACAATGACAGAAAAAGAGAAAAGAAAAATCACAACAACAGAAATGAGATTCCTGAGAAGAATACTCAACGTATCAAGAAGAGATAAGATCAGAAATGAAGAAAACAGGACTAAAGTGGGTGTTATAGCAGCACTAGATTTTATTAGAAAGCAGCAAGTCAAATGGTTTGGCCATGCAAGTAGGTTACCATTCAACAGCATACCACAACAATCAATGATGTACAGACCAGATGGAAACAGAGGAAGAGGCCGACCACGTAAACATTGGACGGAGGGAATAGCAGAGTCCATGGGAATATCGATACATGAAGCCCATAATCGGGAACTCTGACGATGTTTATACTTCACCTCGACACCGCAAGGTACAAGAGGAACATGATGAGATGAGATGAGATATTTTGGCAAGTTTACGTTCAGTAGTTTGCCACTGCTTTCTGAACGACCGGCACTCATACCATTTCGTAAAAATCCAACGCAAGGCGGTCTGCTGCCAAATCGGTCGCAGCTATGTTTCGAACGCGGGTATGCGGGATTACGAACTACGTACGTAATCTTTTTGCCCATTTTTCGACTGGGTCGAACCGAAAGCTCAGGTCAAGCAAAAATGAAAATTCTCCGTCTGGATGTGGATTTTTCTTATGACAACCGGGCAGCATGCAACAGCGCAAGGCTCTGTACTACTGCAGCTCTAATATAAATATGTTGTGGGCGACAATTGACATCAGCACAATAATGAATAATTTGTTTCGAAATAGTCTCCTGAGACAACATCAGAAACTTTGGGAAATCATGAGTAATATGGGCTTTCCAACACATGTAATACAACTCATAAGGGGTGTGTGCTGTCCCCCTATTTGTTTAACCTGTACGCCGAAAATATAATGAGAAATGTAAGACATTATATAAACAGGGAGCTATATGATGCCTTAAATATCGGTGATCATGACATACCGGAGATTCGGTATGCTTATGATACAGTATTGCTATCCACAACACAGAATGGTATAGAAAACCTAATAGCCTCAACCAAATTGAATAGTGAAAATCACAACATATATCTTAACATAGCAAAAACAAAGATAATGCATACAGATAAAACTACTATGGAGAAAGAAATATATGTTAATGAGGAAAAATTGGAGTCATTGATTACTAACAATGGTGACACAATGAAAGAAATTAAACGACGACTATCAATTACTCTTCAAAGACTAAAACAACTGAAGAAATTATAGATTGGGACAGACAGAACTACAAAAATTTGATTTGTAAGAGCATGCATCTTTCCCATTGCAACATACGCCTGTGAGACCTAGATACTTACTAAACAAGCTGGACAGCGCATAAATACATTTGAATATAAATGTTATAGACGAGTTCTAAAAATATCTTGGGTAAAGAAAAAAACAAACAAATGCATCCAGACTCCAAGTGATGAATATTGAAGAAGGTTGGCTATTAAAGACGATAAAACAAAGAAAATTAAAATATTTTGGTCACTTGAAACGTCACGACAGTTTGGAGATAATAATAATGGAGGGGTATATGCCTGGGAAGAGAGGAAGAGGAAGGCAAAAGAGAACATGGGTGCAGGATGTGGCGGAAGATCCAGATGGGTGTATCGGATGCGGGACATCTTGCTTATGATGGAGAGGTTTTCCGGAAGGTTGTTATGGGAGCGAGGTTCTGCAACGGACATGCTACTGAATGAATGAGTCTCCTGTTGGTCTGTGATGTAATAAAGCCATCACTTTTTGTAAGCCTGAATACAGGGAGGAATATGAGGCCAAACTTTCTCTAACTTTCGCAGGCGACGAGCTCAGGAATCGAACCATCGTCCTGCCTTGCCCATGGCATTAATAGCGCAGATCGCTGTCGACTGTGTTAACTCGCCCGCTGTGCCAGAAAATGAGAAGCCAACTTGCAGCAAAACTATCCACGAACTAGGACACGGCTTCTTGTACGAAGTTAATAATTCAACATCATGTCAAATTCTTGCCGAAAAAAACAAAACTAATCACTTAATGGGATACACAGCTCCTGTACATATTCAATCACTTTGGTGCCAAAGCCTGACACTTAACAATGGCTCCAATTGCAAAGCGATTTTGTTAATGAAGCGCAGCATTCGTGTGAACTATATGTCGCTTACTTAATGGCCATCGTCTTGTAGATAATCTGTCTGGTCAGAAAGAGTAAAATGCTCCTACAATAAATGTTTGTTTAACGACTAATTCTGACATTACATGGAGCAGATAAAGTTGCAATCTACATGGTTTTACAGAGGCTAAGACATAAAGACAACCTATGACAAATATCAAAATAACAGAAGCTTTAGACATCTTTGGTCGTGTTACACGAGCACAGTTCTATATACAATCTATCAATCAATCATGTGCCATGCCGGAAAGCGTGGGCTTATATATACAAGTGGGCTTAAAATTAAAAGTTTAAAAGTGTGGTAGAAATTACAATAACCATGCCGTTGTCTTGTAACCTGTCGATATTGATGTTAAGAGTGTTATGTAGATAAAGCAAGTGACTTCATGGTACAGACGAACATGGTGCGTCAGAATGACAGTTTAAAGATGGCCGAACCACGTTTGACATACACCAAAGAGCAGCAACATTCAGTTATCCGTTTTTTTTATCAGTGACAGGGTGAAACCTATAGAAATTCATCGGTGAATGATGGTCCAGTATGGTGATTGCATGACTGTTAGTCCGTCACATGTGTGAGTGGAGTAGGAAGTTTCAAAACGGCGTGACTTCTGTGACAGACTGTTCACGGGCGTGTCAGTCACACCGAGTGGTGACCCCAGAGAAATATTTCCTTCAGGAATCCAAGCACTTCATCAGCGCTGGAGGTTTTGCATTGAACGCAGTTGTGACTACATCGAAACAAGATACATTTGTTCTCTACTTTTTCAGAATATATATATATATATATATATATATATATATATATATATATATATATATATATATATATATATATATATATATATATATATATAAACACACACACACTTTTAAGGTTTCTATGTGAAGATCTGTCATAAAATATATTAGTTATTGAAAAACGGTCTTTTAATAGAGAATTTGGCAGACAACTTTTAAAAATGTAAGAACTCATATACCAATCGTGGGCCATATACAATCATGTTGTTTCTAGGTCGTGAGTTATAGAGACACAAACCATGATACTATTTCTAGGTCTTTGATCACATAGGCACTCTGATCGAAGTATTAACACTCAGTTAAGAAACCTTCACTTTGTGAGACAGGAACTCTACTGAGCTGTTTTCGTCTCTTCTTCAAATTGTCAAAATGTCACTTAACCAACAGCCAACTTAGTATCCTATATCAATTGGTTAAGCCACTGTAACATTCTTTTACTACATGTACAGTTTGATTCTTGCACTAAATATGCAGTATAATATACAGTTGCACTAAATATGCAGTATAATATAGAGTTGCACTAAATATGCAGTATAATATAGAGTTGCACTAAATATGCAGTATAATATAGAGCTGTATTAAATATGCAGTATAATATAGAGTTGCACTAAATATGCAGTATAATATAGAGCTGTATTAAATATGCAGTATAATATAGAGTTGCACTAAATATGCAGTATAATATAGAGTTGCACTAAATATGCAGTATAATATAGAGTTGCACTAAATATGCAGTATAATATAGAGTTGCACTAAATATGCAGTATAATATAGAGTTGCACTAAATATGCAGTATAATATAGAGTTGCACTAAATATGCAGTATAATATAGAGTTGCACTAAATATGCAGTATAATATAGAGTTGTACTAAATATGCAATATAATATAGAGTTGTACTTTATATGCAGTTTAATACAGAGTTATACTAAATATGCAGTTTAATATTGAGTTACACTAAATATGCAGTATAATATATATATATATATATATATATATATATATATATATATATATATATATATATATATATATATATATAGTTTTATTAGAAGGCAGCAAGTCAAATGGTTTAGCCATGCAAGTAGGTTACCAACTAACAGTATACCACAGCAAGCAATGTCGTACAGACCAGAGGGAAGCAGAGGAAGAGGCCGACCACGTACACGATGGACGTAGGGAATAACAGAGTCCATGGGAATATCGATACGTGCAGCCCTTAAGCGGGCACTCTCCCGCTGTTTATACTTCACCTCGACACCGCAAGGTACAAGAGGAACATGATGAGATGAGATGAGATGATATATATTAGTGACGTTCATTTGAAACCCGTTCCAATGGCTTTATTACAAAAGCATGAAAGAAACATTAACAGGTGTGGTAGAATTAAACAAAGAATTCAATTTGAATGACCAAGCCATTTGACTTGCTGCCTTGTAATAAAATCTAGTGCAGCTGTAACCCCCACCATATTTGCAGTTTAATCATGAGAGTGTATTTGTCAAGGACCAGTGAATGTGAGTAAATCTAACACTCTTATCACGGTTTGAAGGGCAGATTGCCTTGCACGAAAAACACGCTTTCGACAGGGTCCAGGAGAGAAAGGGCTCTTCTAGATAGGGACACTTGGGAGTCGAGACCGTGGTCGAAGTTAGACCTGCTCAAGCTCGTAGTAAGCGAATGGCAACCTTAATATTTTATTTCATATCCATTATAGGACATCGCAGTGAACACCAACATTTCTGCCGTTCTGATCTCGTGGCACGTTTTTACGTTCAGTAGTTTGACATTGCTTTCTGAATGACAAGCACCGATACCCAAGCGGTCTGCTGCCAAATCGCGCGCAGCATTATTTCGAACTCGGATATACGGGATTATAAATCGCGCCCGTAACCTCTCCGCCATGCAACCGGCAACATTTATATTGCCGCCATCTATACATATATTGTATTTACAGTTAGTTATTTGTTTTACAGCCGGTCTCTCTGGCTGAGGAGTTACACCACTTTCTCCGTAATCCCGTTTATCCACGCAGGGTCTCGCAGCGAGGCGAGAATTGGAAGCGGTTCGACCCGCGCTCGTGACTTGAGGGATAATGAGCCAGCTGCTCAGAAAGCAATGGCAAACTACTGAGCGTAATCTTGCCAAGAAATCAACATACAGCTGAAAGATGCTGATGTTGACAGCGATGTCCTGTAAAGGATATGCAAAACATTTTATTTGTTTTATACGTGACGGGAGTCTCCGTGGCGAAGTGGTCAAGAGTTTCGGTTCACGGGTGAATTTTTCTCGGAGACTGCCGGGGATCGTCGCTGGAGCTACGGATTGTGCATTGAGCGACGCTTTCGGCAGGCCGTCCTGCGAAAACAGACAAAGCCAGATGGGTTAAAACCCGGTGCAATTTGGTCGATCCTCTCGACTTTAACGAGACATTTTAAAAATAAGTGACAGCAGGATGTTGTGATCATGTTAAGCAATGTAAACGTGTCGGTGCGACAATAGAAGGTGTGAACTTGTACGGCGTTTTCTGAAGTTTATATAAGTAATGTGTCACTCTGTCATGTATACCAGGGAGGATGAGAGGAGAGAGAGAGAGAGAGAGAGAGAGAGAGAGAGAGAGAGAGAGAGAGAGAGAGAGAGAGAGAGAGAGTGAGAGAGAGAGAGAGGGGGGGGTGGGAGGAGGAGACAGACAGACAGACAGACAAATAAGTGAGAGAGAGAGAGAGAGAGAGAGAGAGAGAGAGAGAGAGAGAGAGAGAGAGAGAGAGAGAGAGAGAGAGAGAGAGAGAGAGAGAGTCAAAAAGAATATCCACATACCAAAGTCAGAAGTGGTACTTATAACAACTCGAAATGGTGTTTACGACAAGTACTAATTCTACACAAGTATAGCCACCACTTAGTGATACCATCAGCAACTCAATAACAAGGTCCGTATCTTGACATCATGATGACACTCAAACACAGCTCACTCATTATAGCAATGCTTCAGAGGTCACAGATTGTGAGAATTGTATGGATATTTTGCCCTAGCCACGCGGGAGTGCGGGGGTAATGAACAGGCTGATAGGATGGCAGGGAATGCACCACTTGATGGTAGATTACGTATGGACAGATCGAGAACCCGTATGTGGAAAGAATGATATGGCGGGAGATCAGCAGAGGATCTGGAAGAACCTCAAAACTGAGAGGGGAGACCAGGATACATTTTAATCAGATAGCGATGGAAACAATTAGTAGTATGATTTTTCGCTGGCTGTTGAATGAGAGGACTGAGCGTGTATGGGAATGTCCTGAATGCAGTGATGTCGGTTCTTAGCTCAACTCAACTCAACTCAACATATAAGGGGCTTGTAAATTGCTTGACCTTGACCTCTATCCGTAATATTAGACACAATAGCAATTACAATGGCGATGATGAAAATTGATAAAAATAAAGAATGCCAGTGGTTATTATATTTATGATCATCACCATCGAGTGTCATGGCGATAAGCGTAGGCTGTCATGGTTCGAAATCTCCACAACCACTAGAGACTTGAATCCAGTTATGCCATGTAGCCAAGCCATAAATATATTTATATCTTTGCCTTCCTGTTGGTCTTTTCCAATCAATCTTACCAGTTGTCATCATTTTTCCCAATGTATTTCTTCCCATAAAGAGGTGTATAATACAAATTATTAAGATTCTTGACGATGATAATTATGTTAATGACTATAACGAAAGAGAAGACGATGACAATAATTTTCATCCAATAAATTAACACACCCCTGCTGATATGTTGTGCCAGAAATGTCATTAGGAAATCTTGAACAGTTTGAATACCTCGTTAAGACAGCAGCGAAACCAGATAAATCTAATGGCTGTATCTGCCTATACCTTCAATTTGCACACCAAATATACCCGTAAATGATGTGCAGCTGGAACTTCAAATTAGCAACAATGCTCTACACTTCCTAGGAATAGAAATATTCTCATCGCATTTATGTAATATACACCAAGAAAAAAAAAAAAAGAAAAAAAAAGGGTTGTTAGATTCCTCCCTATTTTGTCTTTCTGGATATCCGTGTGTTTGCATCTGTTATTTTTCCTTTTTGTCTGTTTGTATTCGTTTTTTTTTTTTGTAAATCGTTTTTTGTTTAAAAATCGGTTTGTCTGCCAGCTCTCATGTGTTTATCACATTGTCTGTCTACCTGCCTGCCTGCCTGCCTGCAAGCCTGCCTGCCTGCCTGCCTGCCTGCCTGCTAATTACTAATCTGTAATTCATCTCGTTCTTCTGAATTTTATTTTGTATTGGAGTAAGGCCCTCAACCAATTCACCCAAACCTCGTTTTAGAATTTGTCAGAATTGGCGGGATATTGCAACTAGAGTTCTACTAGAATGAGGTCTACAGGCTCACGCCAATCTTCCGTAGTCGAATCCTACGTCATGCGCAGTAGGTTACCGTGTTAATATTTCTTTGCTTTACAAAGTATCTCGCTAACACATGGGGGTGGGGGGGGGGTGGGGGGTGGATATCTCAAAATATAAGCCTATATTTAGTGTCTGTACATCCAAAGACAGCACACACACACACACACACACACACACACACACACACACACACACACAATAGTAGTAGTAACCTGAAAGCAGTCACCACACATTTATATTTAAAAATCAACACCAGGGAGATTCTGATACAGGACAAATTTGACCCAGTCACTGTTGGGAACCGAAACTCACGAACCCCTGAGTTACTAACCCGATACAGTACAAACTAAAAATCATAGTTACGCACAACGCACATGCCATACTGGCTTCAAACACTACATTTACTGCGACACCACATACATCAGCACATTACAATCAAGTAGCATGATGCATGCTCGCGATAATTGCTGTAAATATCGCGATGATAGACCGCAGATGTTCGCGGTCTCATTGCTTCCGGTAACGTCACGATCAAGCGAATTATGTTGCATTATTTCGCCAAGCTTGCAGCCCAGTTTATGCAATGTCCTCAAGCATCTCACCCGGGTGTGTGCGCTACAGTCCTCTGTACAATTGGAAGGCAATATGCTCGATATCTTCTTAGTCCCAGTACTAAGTCAGCCCTGTGGATTTGGGGGTAGTGAGATTTCGTTTCCAAATTTCCGGACATACCGAGCCGAGTGTTAGAAATCAGCAGTGAGTGGTTTGATAGCATACCGCTTTGCGTTGATTTAGATGGTCAGAGGCGTCTGTAATTTGGAAGGCAGTGGCAAACTTCTGAACTAACCTTGCCTGGAAAAACCACAAATAATCAGCAGATTCTGGTGTTTATTGCAACGTTCTGTCAAGGACATGGAACTATATATATATATATATATATATATATATATATATATATATATATATATATATATATATATATATATATAGAGAGAGAGAGAGAGAGAGAGAGAGAGAGAACTTGAACATTTTACAGTGGTGCCTCAGGTTACGAGCTTAATTCTTTCCAGAACTATGTTCGTAACCCGAAACGTTCGTAACCCGAAACATTGAAATCAGTTAAATAAAGACACTCCGTTTCAAGATGAAAAAATCGTTCTCTTTTATTAACATCCGGTCGTTTACCTGACAAAACGCAAAGAATACGTGTACTTCACGTATTAAATAAAGAGAAAGAAAACAACAACCAAATGAAATAAATGTAAAATAAAAAAAATTAAAAAAAAAAGATTTAGTCTATCTTTATTACCAAGAAAACGATCATGGGAAATCTGTCACTTTCTTTGTTATTCTGAATCATTAGTTTCTGGAGTATCTTGTCGCTGTTTCTTGGCAGCTGACTAGGAATCTTTCTGCACCAAGAAACTATCAAGGGAAATTTGTCGCTTCCTTTGGTGGAGAATCTTTCTGAAGTGGGCCATCGTGTTATAATTCATCAGGTTTACTGCTCTGTCAGCAGCAAGTTTGTTTGGATGATGGTTCACAATGAAGTATTCGACATCTGCCCACTTGCTGCAAATTCTTTAAATCCTGGCAGTTGAAACGGTCACCGACTCCTCATCATCGGACGACTGTTCCTCCTTTAATGTCTTTAGCTGTTCATTCTGAAGATAGACAAGCTCATCTGTAGTGCCGTTTGTACTGTACGCGATCGTTTGTCTCCAACGTTTCACCTTGCTCTCTCTGTCTCTCTGTGTCTCACTCTGTCTCTCTGCCTCTGTCTCTGTCTCACTCTGTCTCTGTCGCTGTCTCTGTCTCTGTCTCTGTCTCTCTCTCTGTCTCTCTCTCTCTCTCTCTCTCTCTCTCTCTCTCTCTCTCTCTCTCTCGCCTTCGTTCGTAACCCGAGGCACTGTTCGTTACCCGAGACATAAAATTTTCGAAGTTGTTCGTAATCTGAATTGCTCGTGACCTGAGGCGTTCGTAACCCGAGGTACCACTGTATACAACAATAATAAAGAGACAAACAGCCTTCTTTGGTCATGTGATTAGAAGAGAGGCATTGGAGAACATCGTGGCAAATGGAAAGACCTAGGGGAAGAGATATCCAGCGATGCAGACCAGGAGATATTCTGGATGGATTGAGACGGTGGCACGGACGGAGGATTATCATCAGCAGAATTGATCCAGAAGACCAAAGACCGAGATCTCTGGAAAGTCATGAGCCGGGATGGCACTTGATGATAATGATAGTCTCATAAGTACTGTGTTGATTCAGCAGTGACAAACTAGTGAATTAACATTGCCTAGAAAAATCGCACACAAACTTCCTGTCAAGGATATAGAACTTTGTGAAGGATTTACAACTTTCTCTCTCTCTCTCTCTCTCTCTCTCTCTCTCTCTCTCTCTCTCTCTCTCTCTCTCTCTCTCTCTCTCTCTCTCTCTATATATATATATATATATATATATATATATATATATATATATATATATATATATATATATATATATATATATATATATATATATATAGTCTGAACACTACCTTTTGATATCGCCCACTTGTGCAACTCTGACAAGACATATGTTAACTATTCACGAAAACTATGTGACAATTAATGGTGCGTAATACTTCTTAATACTTAATTTTTAAAAATCTGCATCACAACACACGGGAAATTCCCACATATGATCTGTCTCCCTCTTCCAGAGCCACCGAAATGGCCTTCCCATTTAAATGATTCAGTTAGCAATGTGAGTAAAAGACGAAAAAGAAATAATTTGAAGAAGAAGAAGAAGAAGAAGAAGAAGAAGAAAATAATTTAATGAAGAAGAAGAGGAAGACGAACGTGAGCAAGAAGAACGAAAACAAGAAGAACTGGAAGTATAGGAAGAAATGAAAGAATAAAAGGAGGATGAAGAAAAGCAATATCAAAAATAACAGCAGGTGGTGTATTGTAACACCTATTGGGACAGAAGCTACATAATCCACCCTAGGTTAACCACCCACAATGAGACAGTTATCAACCTGCCTTTTTCGTTAGATGTTAAATATCGTTCAAACGATCTCATGACTTCCTACTGGGCCAGACTTTCCGGATGTAGATATTCTCTTTATGAATATGCACTCTTAGAGCTCAGCACGACCGACTGGATAACAACGAGCGCTTTTAAATTTCCAGTCTTCTGATGCCGAGGTAAGTAGTCCAATCTTTATATCTGACAGCTGGACTAACATGTCGACGTCTCGTCCTTGACTTCGGGGCGTAAATTACTACTGCTTCTGAAGTCGGAGTGGCTTCATTTGATGGCGAGGGACACTGGTAATAGGGAAAGCTAATCCACGCGCAAAAATCAGTCCAGTGCACTAGAAGTAGTAGCACTTATCTGAACTACCTTGAGTTCAAAACCAGGAAATGTAACAAGATAAAACTCACTGTTATCATGAAGTAGGTCTCGGCCGAGAGGTGCAACAGCAGCGAATCTATCAGCCTGATCATTGCCCTGGGCAACATGTACCATTACATGCCTACAGACAAAGCTGATCGATGCACAATGACAACAGTAACTATTTGAATTCTTCGAGAATTTTCCCTGTTACCCCTCTTAGTTTCTGACGCAAAATATTAAATATGTTTTAACATTATTTTATAATTTTACGTTTTTTCTTCAGATCTGTTTGTTTCTTTAGATCTATCTGTGTTGTTTTAGGATCCTCCGTGGCGAAGTGGCAAGCCGTCTGACTCGGACTCCCGAAAGTTGTGGGTTCGATTTCGAGCCGCGTCCTTCGGTTCACGAGTGCATTTTTTTGGAGACTCCTGGGGGTCATCGCTGGAGCTACGGAGTTCGTGCTTTGTGCAACACTTTCTCGCTGCAAAAAGAGACTAAGCTACTTTTTTTTAATCAGTGTTGTCTCGCCCAGATGAAGATTTATATAATCGAAACCGTGTGTAATGTCCTAGAAAATTTATGTTTATTTTATTTCAATATATATCTATTATTGTCTCCTGTTTTGGCGGATTTTCACTGTTATTTATGTTCCCCTTTATGGAGCCCGTTGTAAGATATGTACACTGTGCCTGTGTTTTGTATGTCTCAACTTTTCGCAGAACATCGTGTGTTGCGTCCCAGAATATTTATTATTATTATTATTATTATTATTATTATTATTATTATTATTATTATTATTATTATTATTATTATTATTATTATTCTGCCTTTGCTCCTTTCGTCTTTTACCTATTTGCTCTAAACGTGCTCTGATATTTTGTTTATAAATGACTAATCCATATTTAAATACACATAATGCCAGAAGTAAGCAAAGATTCGGTTTGCTGCAGTGGAAACTAATGTGAAATCGTGCTCGGTCTTTTAACTGTTTCATTCTCCAGAATCGTACCTCTCCCGAGTCAGACTCTGAATAAAGTCTTGTGAAAAAGATAAACACTTAACTGAATCATTCTTAAGCACTGAAACATCCCGCTAGGCTCACAGCGATGCTTTGCCGCAGGCTATCGCGATACGAAGGCGTTATCCTAAACGAGGGTTTTACGAGCAGCCAAAGACCGCCGAGGGGTGTCTTTTCGTGTTGCCGTTAATGTAGAGAACACATCTTGTCCAAATTCTCAGGTATTCTAACTTACGGGATTGTTTAAGCTCTGACATGTGGGTAGCACGCTAAACCCGACATTTTATTGCGTTCGCTGTACATTAGCTCATACTAAAACACAAACTACTCGAAGACTAGCTGATGAACATACAGTTTACATTTCAGTGTCAATATAGACCATTTATGTGTGTGTGTGTGTGTGTGTGTGTGCGCGCACACACACACACACAAACACACACATACTCAAATATATACAAATATGGAATGGGTTGGGCGAGTTAAATTAGAATGGAAAGGCAAAGTAGGGGCGGGAATAAATGTGTAGTATAAAGCAAGACTAGACAAATAGAAAAAAAAATGTTTGCATATCCTTTACAGGACATCGCTGTCAACATCAGCATCTTTCAGCTGATTGTTGATTTCTTGGCAAGATTACGCTCAGTAGTTTGCTATTGCTTTCTGAGCGGCCGGCTCACATACCCCTTAAGTTACCGACGCGATTCGAACCACTGCTGATTCTCACCGTCGTCACGTTACTTGCGAGAGTATACGAGATTACGGAGAAAAGTCGCTAACCTCTAGGCCAGGAAGCCGGCAGACAAATAGAAGTGAAAGGAAATTATGTGAAAGGAACACACAGAAAAAAGATTAAATATACAAACGAATTTTTTATAGGAGTAGCAAGTTAGAATAGAACAGTGACAATTAACGAGCAATCTATTTGCCACATGGGACAGTGATAATATATATATATATATATATATATATATATATATATATATATATATATATATATATATATGTGTGTGTGTGTGTGTGTGTGTGTATGTGTGTGTGTGTGCGCGCGCGTCCTAAAAGATATTTACAACATTGAATCAGCATCATTCAGTAACTTGTACCGTTCTGACCTTTGCCCTCATAACAGTCTTTCAACATTTTACTCTATCACAAAACACATGCCCTCCTTCTGTTGGTGCCATGTGTAAATGATCTATTACATCTACGCCGTTTTCTTCCTCTTCTCCCCTTACCCCGTACATTTTCCTCCATAACTATCTCTTCCAGGCATTCATGTCTTGTTATGCACCCAAAATATTTCCCTTTTCTCAATTGTATTTCTCTTAATAACCAAACTTCGTCAATATTACATTCTTGTTTGCCATATCAGTGTGTTCTAGTTTTCGTGCAATGCATTTTTAATGCCCATCAGCGTTGAATACTCATAGGAAATTCATGTTAAATCTGGACAAATTGGAAAGCCTTCAATGTTTTTCTCCCGTCATTCTGAAATCTCTGGCATTGTATATGTTAATGTGTCTATTATATTTTATTCCAGCATTCAAAGTTATTAAAATCTGTTTTCGGACACACTCCATAATGTAAAGAATTTTTAATTTTGTCAAACGCAGATATACGTCAGAATCGAGTGCTCAAGATTACTAGTTGAAAATGTAGGCTGTGAACGTGTTTATTAACTCTTTAAGTGCAGACGGAAAATATATCGCCACATTTGACATCCCACGTGACGATATATCGCATACAAAGGTCATCGTGTTATTTGTTCCGTTTCGTCGTATCATCAGCAATTTTAGTGCTCAGTGAACGGAAATTGACATTATAATACTTGCTCATTTGATTGATGTTTGGTCCAGGATTACTCTTAGTTTGGTACTGAATCAGTTACGAACTGAATAATGCATTATAATAATTGTTTATGTGAATGTTTTCTGTAACCCGTGAAGATTGTAGGCAAACACAATTAATGTAGCGACACATGTTTTCTCTACGCTACGGTGTCTTGTGATCAAACATTATAATAATTGTTCCCTTATATGTTTTCTTCAAGCTGGGGAGTGTTGTGAGCAAACATGATCATAATTGTTCTTGTAATGTTCCCTCTCATCTGTGAAATATTACCAGCACACATGATAATAATTGTTCCTGTACGTTTCCTCTAAGCTGTGAAGTATTGTCAGAAACCATAATAATTGTTCGTTTCATGTTCATTTTAAGCCGTCAAGTGTTGTCAGCAAACATTATAATAATTGTTCCCTTTATGTTGTGAAGTTTTGTCAGCAAATATTATAATAATTGTTCCCTTTATGTTGTGAAGTGTTGTCAGCTAACATACATAATTTTTGTTCCCTGAAATATTTCCTCTAAGCTGTGAAAAGTTTCGAACACACATTATAATAGTTGTTCCTTTAAATGTTCCTTCTAACCTGTGAAGTATTGTCAACAAACATTATAATCCGTATTCCCTTAACTCACCCCCACCCCCCAGCTGTGAAATGCTATCAACAAACATTATAATGAGTGTTTCTTTAATTGTTCTCTATAAGCTGTAAAGTGTTGTATAAAAACATAATAATTGTTCGCTTCAAGTTTCCTTTAAGCTGTGAAATGTTGTCAGCAAACATTATAATAATTGCTCGTTTCATGTTTTCTCTAAACTGTGAATTACTCTGCAAATGATTCCTCTAAGCTGTGAAGTGTTGTGGACAAACATTATAATAATGTGAATAATGAAGACATTGCACAATTTATAATTTTACATATGCCACTATACTTCGATAGGAACCCAATGCAAAAATAAACCAACATTGATTCAAGCAACACTGTGTACCATTACAGCTGAAATAAACAACACGTAGTTTCTATTTGTTGATATGTCTTGGTGCTGTTTAGTTTAATTTAGTTTAGTCGACGGATCAACATCACGGCACACGGGTGTAACCTATAAGAACTCCGTTCTCATCCTAACTCAAGCCTGAGTCCGGAAAATCTCAACTCAGTGCACGAAATCCGTAGCACCGACGAGGATCCTGAAATACTTTGGGTAGATTTTTAACTCGAAATTTTGCCCGGGCAGCGCCGTTAGACTCCTCTCTTTCGATTTTCAATTGCAAGGGATTTTTACGTGCGCAACAATACACACGAGCGTCCGATCTCACTACACAGAGACCAGGGGGAATTTTGTTACTAGAAGTCCACGTGAAAAAATCCCGGCCCTCACTGGGGCTTGAATCCGGGACCTCCAGCACTCGAGTGGGACACCATACCTCGAGACCACTCAGCACACCCCCCCACCCCTCCCCCAATGTCTAGGTACGGTAGTTCTAACAGATTCTGTGCCAAAGAAACTAAGTTTGAACCAAAAAAAACTGAAAGACGGAAAATAGGAAGTAGAGGTGTGTCACAGTTATGGCTTAAAAGTTGTTGAAATGGTAGCAGACATGGTGTATAATAACAAAGTGTTGACAATTCGGCGATATATACGCTCATGGCAGATACGGGGAGTCGAATAAGACGATTAATAATTCCATGTCACTTAATCAGCTGTGGTCAAGCCGTTTGACTGGTGCTCCGAAGGTTGTGGGTTCGATTCCGGGCCGCGCCCTTCGGTTTACGAGTTAAATGTTTCAGAGACTCCTGTGGGTCGTCGCCAAAAGCTACGGAGTTCGTGCTTTGTGCGACGCTTTCCGCGCTGCGGAAAGAGACCGAGCCATATGGGATAAAACCCGGTGCAATGAAGTCGACCCTGTCGACTTTTAAGCGACTTTCTTTTAATCAGTTAAACAGTATCATGTATGTTTGTTTATGGTATGTGTTTACACAAGTGTACAACGGCAGTCACAGAAAAAAAATAAATAAACTGTACAGGACCCCTTTTCTGGCCATGAATATATGGTTTGTAAAGCAAAGGACCGTTTACAAGCTTTAGACACACTGGACATATGGTGCTCGACCCATTTGTATAAAGACTAATTGGCACCTGTGGGTGATGTGCCAAGAATAACACTTTTACCTCTCAAGGCATTTTCTGGCAAACAGATTAGCTGGTCTGCCACAGCCGGTCTCCCTGGCCATGGTGTTAACGACGTTGTTCGTAATCCCGTATTTCCACGTGGGGAAAACAGCAGCTGCATGATTATGCAGTGGATCGCGCCGCGCTGGTAACTTACGGGGGTATGTGAGCCGGTCGCTCAGAAAGCAATGGCAAACTACTGAACGTAAAACTTGCCTAGTGGATCAACAGCAGCTGAAAAATGCTGGTATTGACAGCAATTTCCAGTAAGGGATATGGAACATAAAAAAATGTTACACTAATTCGACATACATGCCTAGGCCAATTATAAAATTCTGACCCCTCCACCGATGTGTCTCCACCTTGCCGTGGTGGGGGAGCTTGCGTGTCCCAGTGACCCCATGTGCTGTCGATGGATGAAAACTACATATCGGACAGCTTATGGGATAGGGGCCAGACTAAGCGAGACACAACCTGCTGCTCTGCAGGTAGATTGAGGATAGCAGTCCAAAGTTTAAATCAGGCGCACGAAGGCAGAAGTTTTTGGTCCGGACACATACTCTAAGGCTCTCTGTCGAGAGCTGAGACTGAACACCTCTAAGCCTTAAGCCCTCGGATGTGAGAGCCGGGTCGATATCCACCTACCGAAAAATAGAGGTGAGATACTGAGCAAGCTACATGCCCAGTTCAGATTCTTGTCCGAAGGCTCTCAGCTGGGGGATATGAGGGGTCCTCGGATGAGAGGGCCCGGCCGTTTCTCGCTCACTTCTGCATGGAGGTAAGGTGCTGAGCCGGCAGCACATGTAGCCTACCTCGTGAGCGAGTACTAAAAGGTAGAAGAAGTCCCCAGTCGAATGAAATGGTTACGAAAACTATCTGTATCTAACTCATAGTCTAGAAAAAGGTCGAAAAACGTCTCAATAACACGAAATGGAACGCACGGCTAGCGAATCTATTGCATTGCCCGAAGTCCAAAGCGAAAGCTTACCTAGTGGATGTCGCCCGCAGGCTGACCTTCCTGGTGTGTACTTGAGCGACCAGTGACAAGCGAAATGCCTAACACAGGGAAGTGAGGAATTAAAGTAGCCATGAGCAGGATGTGGCAACTCCTCGGGTGAACCCAGTCTCAGAGCAATATGTGCCGGCTCTGCAATTATGGAAGCCTCCTTGGATAGCGGGGGGGGGGGGGAAGGGGAGAAATGCCCATGGTCTGCCCCTGCCTTCTCTTGAGGGTTTACCGTGATGTCGATGACCGTTCTACTTTTACCAGCTGAGATGTGGGCGACATCACAGCACTAACAGTCTAACGTCCCTAGAAACCCCGGGAAGGCTAACCCGTAAAAATGCCTGCTGAAGCCGGATGTGCTGGCCTACGGGTGAAAATAAATCAGGCACAACGCAAAAAACGTCCGAGTGAAATGTCTTTCGTGCTGGGAACAGCTCAGACTACCTAGATTCCGAATGCCGCTCTTGTTCGGAACAGTTCTGACTAGGCAGTTTTCCGAATGTCCGTCGTGCCTGGAACAGCTCTGATGGGCACAAAGACAAGCACATGTCCGAACGAAAACTCGCTGAGTGGATACCGTCTGCAGACCGGTCTGGTTCGTGCGGGAACGGCCCGTGGTGAAGGAAATGCCCAATATATTGAAGTGTGGATTCAAAGCAGCCATGAGCAGGACGTGACGATTCCCTCGGTGAGCCCAGTACCAGGGCGCTATGTGCCGGCCCTGCAATTATGGAAGCCACCCTGGATGGCGGAAAATGCCATGGACTGTCCCTGCCTTCCTTTGAGGGATGACCGTTGTCTTCGACCGTTCCAACCTGGCCAGCTGGGTTGTGGACGGTACCGCAAAAGTGAGAGTCTCCCAGGAATGCTACCTGGTCAAAAAAGCACGCAAAAGCCGGATGTGTTGGCCTACGGGTTTCGGCCCAAGGGCGCATAACTTAGACACACCGCAATCACATCTGAAAAAAAAAAAAAACACTCCGGATGAACGCAAAGAAGAAGAAGAAATTCTGACCCCACGCATATTCGAATCTACGACCACTGGACTGAAAGGTGAGCGTCTAGCAACAAAGCTAAGTTAGCTCATGAGTATATGGTGTTAAGCTCGTCATTTTGAAACAATCGGCAGTCAACGGGCACGTGGTCAGTACTTCGTCGATCGCTTTTATTTCTCAGATCATTTCAAGGTACTCATGCATGGCTGGGTCGCCCTGCAAGCCAAGATCAATGACAGAGAAATACGCCCGTCTGGAAAAGGATTCGAACAGATGACCATCGGGCCACAAGCTCACACGCTAGCCAATGTCACTTTGCCACGTGGGAACTAGATTGCCCGTTAATTGTTGTCACTGAGGGCTGAGTGGTGTCGAGGTATGGTGTCCGCCTCGATTGCTGGAGGTTCCGAGTTCAACCCCCTGTGAGGGCCGGGATTATTTCACGTGGACTTTTAGTAACAAGTTTTCCCCTAATCTGTGTGTAGTGAGATCGGGCACCCGTGTGTATTGCTGAGCACTTAAAACATCCCTTGGCAGTTCGAAATCGAAAAAGAGTAGCCTAACGGCGCTACCCGTGCAAAATTTCGAGTTAAAGATCTACCCAAAGTATTTCAGGACCCTCGCCGGTGCTACGGAGTTCGTGCACTGAGCTGAGATTCTCATGACTCAGACTTGAGTTAGGAGTAGTAGGGAGCACTTACGAGTTACACCCGTGTGCCGTGATGTTGATCCGTCGACTAAACTTAACTAAACTAAACTGTTTTATTCTAACTTTCTACTCCTATGAATATTATATTCCCTTGTCTATTCTTTCTTGTCTTGTTTTGTGTTCCTCTCACATAATTTTTCACTTTTATCTTTCTATTCTTTCTTTATTCTATACATTTATTTCCTGGCGTTCTTTGCCTTTTCATTCTAACTTCACTTTCTTTCCCTCCCCCATCCCATCCCTGTCTGCCGTTGTATTCATCCGCTTGCCTGCACGCCTGTCCACCCATTCCTCCCCTTGCCAGCTGGCCCCGCTGACCTAACCCTGTCTCCCTACGCCATGTACAACAAGCGATGTTAACATGCGCGGAGGGTCAAAGATCAACCATTGATCACTTTGCACAAAGACAAAAATCAATACTAGTTATGCATGGAAAACTGCATAGATCCAGAATCATATCCTTGTGGACACGGCCAGAAATGATTAATAATTGACTTTGTACGTTCCGCTGTCGGTTAATCTACGCTTCCATTTATACTGACTTGATTTCTATTATTGCCCACCTTCACACACTTCCTATATAGAGTACACTTTTCTCTTTCTCTCTCTTCTACGCATTCTTTATATCTATATCAATTTATTACCCCCAATATCTACATCAATTTATTATCTCTTTGTGTGCGTTTTTTTTGGGTATGCATGTGCTCATTAGTAGACGTATGCAGCAATCAGCCAGAGGGGATCTTGCGGCTCGTCAAATCATTACGAGTGGTCGGCTGCTATAAAACATATTAAGATGATGTGGTAATTGTCCGCTTTATTTGTTTAACTTGTATGCTGGAAACAAGATGAAGAATATTAGAAAATTATTGATAAGAAACAATACACGTACTGGAACTTGTATATGCTGACGATACTGTATTTTTATCAACAATATAAATGTGAAATGAGAAACTAATTAAGTCATTGTTCATCGTCTTGTTAAGTGAGGCAAGGACAGATTGGCCACCTATTCCTTCGTGATAAGTAAGGGGAGGAAAGGCTAGCCACCAACTGCCCCGTGCATTCAGACGTACACAGTGTGATGACGCTAGCACATCACAAGCACAGTGCAGGCTTCTACTTCGGGACAAGCCACGTAAGAACTAAGTGAAAAACAAAATGTATGTGTCTACGCAATTAACAATAAAAATAATGACAGCAGATATAACAAATATGGCAAAGTATACATTTATCAAGGAAGATAAATTACATAACATCAGTAGGTTTGAATGTCTAGGTTGACTGCTTATGAGTTGAGTTGAGTTTAGAACCGACATTACTGCACTCAGGACATTCCCATACGTGCTCGGTCCCTTCGTTCAACAGCCAGCGAAGAGTCATACTACTAATCGTTCCCACCACTATCTGATTAAACGGTCTCCTGGTCGTCCCTCTCAGTTTTGAGATTCTTCCAGAATCCCTGCCGATCCCCCGCAATCTCATTCTGTCCACATACAACATGTGACTGCTTATGATTGACTATTGGTTCGTTAGTGTAGCCAATAAAGAGCTACGCTTGTGTCGCGAGCACGGTGAGACACGAACTCGTCGTCCGCGTATAGAGGGAAAGACTGGCCACCTATTCATCCGTGCACATACAACATGTGATGGCTCTGTCAAATACATTATGTGATGACACTGTCAGACACACAATTTAATGGCCCTGTCACATACAACATGTGATTGTCCTGTCAGATACAACATGTGATTGCCCTGTCACATACAACATGTGATTGCTCTGTCACATACAACATGTGATTGCCTTGTCAGATACAACATGTGATGGCCCTGTCACATACAACATGTGAGTGCCCTGTCACATACAACATGTGATGGTCCTGTCACATACAACATGTGAGTGCGCTGTCACATGAAACATGTGATGGTCCTGTCGGATACATCATGTGCATGCCTCGTCACATACAACATCTGATGGCTCTATCACATACAACATGTGAATGCAACGTCACATACGACATGTGATGACACTGTCACATACAACATGTCTGCCACCATATTAACAACCTGTAAGTCATAAATGTAAAACATCCCTATTTCCCATTTACCCCCATCTAATTTTGTTTCTGTTTGTTTGGCACAGAAACCGCTAAGTCACACCGGACATCCGGCGCTAGATCCATATTGTACAGACCAATCGACACTTGCTGGGTGATATGGTCCATAACAAATCGGCCTCCTTTACTTCCCAAACAATTTCTTGCTACCCATGTAAGACTGAATCATCTTCGCAGCCCCGGCCAATTTTTAAAACTCCGAATTCTCTCCATGCTTATCGAACCCAGTCCCAGTAGGCCGATAGGTGAGAGCCTAGCTACAACCTTACCGCGGCTTTCCACAGTTAAGTGGTAGTTAACGATTCCCACGCCACCACTTATGTGTGTTGGGTCTGTTTTATGTAGCGTGTGTGTGTGTGTGTGTGTGTGTGTGTGTGTGTGTGTGTGTGTGTGTGTGTCCAGGAGGCTGAGCTTCAGCTCGGAGTCAAGTGTAGATAATTGAGCCAAATTACTGCTCCAGTGACCGGCTGTACACGCATCCCCATTATTGCTGCCCACCTACCCTGTAACCTACAGGCAGCGGCTGATTACTGTCTCGCAGGCTCGTTGTCACTAATGTTAGTGATTATCTGCAGCAGGCAGGACAGTGAATTTGTATGACACATGCGTCTGTAATGACGTTGTTAAGTTTTAATCTGTATGTCTGTTAGTTTGTCTGTTTGACTGCCTGTCCGCCTATCAGTCTGTCAACCCACACATCACATCCATCCATCCATCCATCCATCCATCCATCCATCCATCCATCCATCACATCCAACCCTTCCATCCATCCATCCACCCCATCCATCCATCCATCCAACCTTACATCCATCAATCCATCCATTCATCCAGCCATCCATCCTTCCATCCGTCCATCCATCCATCCATCCATCCATCACATCCAACCCATCCATCCATCACATCCAACCCATCCATCCATCCATCCATCCACCCCATCCATCCATCCATCCGTCCATCCACTCATCCATCTATCCATCAGTGTATCCATCCACCCATCCATCTATCCATTCATCCATTCATCGCCTGCTTGCTGGTCTGCCTGTCTGTATGTTGTCTGTATGTTGTCTGCATGCTGTCTGTATGTGGTTTGTATGTTGTCTGTATGTTGTCTGTCTGTCTGTCTGTCCCCCATATGGACGATGACACGTGGTCCACAGTTGACATGCCATATATGCTAGTATAAAGGGTTTATATCATTAACCACATAACACATTGTGTGTGGTGTAAAAGTGTGCCATTGACCGTTGATATCAGGCTTTCAGCAGATTCTCGGCTTTCTTATAGCTCGATAACAAGAGTAACTTGGGTTGAAGGCACAACGCGATAGCCGTATGGGCGTCGTTATCACACAATCTCGCTCTTAAAATCCAATACAGGGATCGGTTCAGTTAGCAACATGTCCTTTACAAGAGGTTGTATTAAGGTCAGCATGGCCGAATAGGTAAGAGAGCTCACTCTTAAACATCCGGTGTGTTGATGCCAAGATGAGATATGGTGTTCTGTGGCCATGTAAAGAGAAGCGAGGTTTTGGAGACATTCGTTATGGTTTGAAAGATCATCGGCAGAAGGAACAAGTACAGGCAGAGAGAAATGATGCTGGGATATCTAAGGGGGTACACGGAGATAGTTTCCCCGACAGAGTCAATCCTCGACAGCAAGGACAGAGATCTGTGGAGAGACACGAACTCCTACACAGTTGGGAAAGGCACATGATGATGACGATCACATATTACTAAAGACGCATTTATTTACACAAGCAGTGATGAAAACCACAATAAAATTAAGAAGGAAACAATGTTGAATCGCTGAAACAAAATCCATCTTGGTAGTTAGCATACAATTCTCAACGAAACCATGCTGTTGTACCTCAAGCACATGCATTATTTACTCGTTGAGTCTTGCACGCTAATGAATTAATGATTGGAATTAATTTAATGCTTTTCGGTATCTCATTTCCATTGAGAAAACATGTTAATGTCTGTGAGACGATGGCGGAATTATCAATGCCGTTTTAACACAACAGTCGCCGCATTGCATCGTCAGTGCATTCACGCTTCTGGATTCATGAATATTGTATGTTATATAAAATCAATCAATCAATCAATCAATCAATCCATCAATCAATCAAACACCAATCAATCTGTCAATCAATCAATCAATCAATCAACCAATTAATCGTCAGTCTATCTATCCATCTACCTACCCACCCACCCACCCACACCCAATCACCCACCCACCCACCCATCCATTAATCCATCCATCCATCCATCCATCCATCCATACATCCACCCATCCATTCACCCATCCATCCATCCATCCACCTACCCACCCATCCATCCATAAATCCATCCATCCATCCATCCACCCACCCTTCTGTCTGTCTGTCTGTCTGTCTGTCTGTCTGTCTGTCTGTCTGTCTGTCTGTCTGTCTGTCTGTCTGATTTTCGCTCACATAGCTGACGACGAACACATGCCTCGAACCACCGTTTGACACCCATCATGATATTATCAGCGTAACCTTCCAGCGATTATATCAATTCGCATGCGGAAAGGCGTGCAGGTCCATTGGTTTCAACAGACTCTCACAGAAGTAAAGGAAAGAAGTACATATTAGTGGACAGAGTAGTAAATATACAATTGGAAAACTATAGTGGCTGCACTCAGATGTGAACCTGTTGCTTCCAAATGACGACAGTACCTCGCTCTAGAAACTGGTATGCTTAGAAGAAAGGAAACTGTTTGTATTGTCTCTGTCTGTCTGTCTGTCTGTCTGTCTGTCTGTCTGTCTGTCTGTCTGTCTGTCTGTCTGTCTGTCTGTCTGTCTGTCTGTCTGTCTGTCTGTCTCTCTCTCTCTCTCTCTGTGTCTCTCTCTGTCTGTCTGTCTCTGTCTCTGTCTCTCTGTCTCTCTCTCTCTCTCTCTCTCTCTCTCTCTCTCTCTCTCTCTCTCTCTCTCTCTCTCTTTCTCTCTCTCTTTTTTTTTTTTACACATTCCTGCAGGTCCCCTTTCTTGTGACTCTTCACCATATATCATTCCCTCCATTGTGCTGGTATGTATATGCATTCTGCATCGCAGATTCTGTTAAATATTTTGTATAGTAATTCAGCTAAAGTGTTTATACTGGCTTAAACAGATACTGCTGAGATACTATCAGGACCAACAGCTTTCCCATCCTTTGTTGCCAATAATTTATATTGATCTTTATACATGTAAATCATATTCTATTATATTTATTAATCAATTACCTTGTTGAATTACTTGTGGTTTCATTTCCTTGTCTAATTTGACAATATCCTATCTTTTTCACTTCGTCCCCAACCGCAATAAACGATGACGTAATGTAGCAAAAACAACCATGTGCCAGTCCGAGTTGCCAAATTGCATTACACAAGCTATAATTAATTAATTAATCAAGATATATCGGCGTATCGCACCCGGCCCAGACTGCTTGTAAAATCAGACAGCTTTACATAGCATGTTAAAAATAGAAAAACATATTGGGATTAATTGCTATCAATTTGTGATCATATAAACTGGAAAAACAAAATTAGGAAACAAGTGGATATGTGACACACGTAGAGGACAGAATGATAAAAAAACTATAGATCATCACATCATCACGTAGTCTGCTAAATGGCGTTGGCGATCACGAATCTCCACAGATCTCAGTCGTTGGTATTGTGGATCAGAGTATCTGGCAAGGGACGGAGTTTTTGTTTTTTTGTAATTGTTTTGTTTTGTTTTTCTTTAGTAAGAGTGACGTAACACATTTTATGTAATACACTGAGATTTAAAGGGAGATGGTCGATTTCATTGCACCAGTTCTTATCTCACATGGCTCGGCCTTTTCTCGCAGGGCGGCTTGTCGACAGCGTCACACAAAGCACGAACTCTATAGCCCCAGCGAAGATCCCCTCGGGTGCCGGAGAAAATTGCACTTGTGAACAGAATGAGGAACGCCGGAATTGAACCAGCAACCTGCGGAGTGTGAGGCAGACGGTTTAACCACTTCACTAGGGAGACAACCACACTCACCCTCCCCCATTTGTACATCTGCTTAATTCAGAAACACCACGGATTTGTTTGCAGTGGTCGTTGGAATGTAACTTGTGCAGAAGATTTCAAACTGTCTTTTAGCCTGTCTCATCATCACAATGCATCATAAACAATTAGTAGACAAGTGAGACATTCTGTGAAAACTGCCGAGATATGGTCTTATAAAAGAATTTTGTGGTCTTGTAGAAGAATGGTGTGATCTTATAGAAGAATGATGTGGTCTTACAGAAGAATGAAGTAGTCTTATAGAAGAAGGATGTGGTATTATAAAAGAATGATGTGGTTTTATAGAAGATTGATGTGGTCTTATAGAAGAATGATGTGGTCTTATAAAAGAATTTTGTGGTCTTGTAGAAGAATGGTGTGATCTTATAGAAGAATGATGTGATCTTATAGAAGAATGATGTGTTCTTATAAAAGAATGGTGTGATCTTATAGAAGAATGATGTCGTCTTATACAAGAATAATGTGGTCTTATACAAGAATAATGTGATCTTATAGAAGTGTGATGTGGTCTTGTAGAAGTGTGATGTGATCTTATAGAAGTGTGATGTGATCTTATAGAAGAATAATGTGGTCTTATAGAAGTGTGATGTGATCTTATAGAAAAATTGTGTGATCTTATAGAAGAATAATGTGGTCTTATAGAAGAATGATGTGGTCTTATAGAAGAATAATGTGGTATTATAGAAGAATGATGTGATCTTATAGAAGTGTGATGTGATCTTATAGAAGAATAATGTGGTCTTATAGAAGTGTGATGTGATCTTATAGAAGAATAATGTGGTCTTATAGAAGTGTGATGTGATCTTATAGAAGAAAATGTGGTCTTATAGAAGTGTGATGTGATCTTATAGAAAAATTGTGTGATCTTATAGAAGAATAATGTGGTCTTATAGAAGAATGATGTGGTCTTATAGAAGAATAATGTGGTATTATAGAAGAATGATGTGATTTTATAGAAGAATGATGTGATCTTATAGAAGAATGATGTGGTATTATAGAAGAATGACAAATACTGAAGTATTGGAAAGATCAGGTTGTGTGACAGTGTATTCCATGCTCAGTCTTCGTAGACTTAGATGGATAGGACATCTTAGGAGGATGGATGATGGTAGAATACCAAAGGATATCTTTTTTGGTGAATTACAGATGGGTAAGAGATCTCAGAATCGGCCTCTACTACGATACAAAGATGTGTGTAAGCGGGACATGATTGATACAGGCATTGATAATGCACATTGGGAGCAAGTCGCCGCTGAACGTGTTGCGTGGAGGGCAAATATCAGAAATGGAATAAAGTCAAAGGAGAAAATTATTGCAGAAAAGTCACACACCAAGCGTTTGAGACGTAAGATGGTGCATGATGGTGGAAATGACCACGTGTTCACATGCACCCACTGTGAACGGACATTTACAGCGCAAATTGGCCTTATCAGTCACACTCGCTACCGCCATAGTTAAAAGTTATTATGCCTTTTTAGAGCACAAACTATCGTCTGTCAAGACGGCAAGGTGCCAATGATATAGAAGAATGATGTGGTATTATAGAAGAATGATGTGGTATTATAGAAGAATGATGTGGTATTATAGAAGAATGATGTGGTATTATAGAAGAATGATGTGGTATTATAGAAGAATGATGTGGTATTATAGAAGAATGATGTGGTCTTATAGAAGAATGATGTTTTATTATAGAAGAATGATGTGGTCTTATAGAAGAATGATGTGGTCTTATAGAAGAATGATGTGGTTTTATAAAAGAATGACGAAAATACCCTGTTCGGATTGAACGAGTAATTGAAATAATTTAACACACAAAAAGAACTGGTTGCTCACATCAGAAGAACGATGATAGGCCACATGTCATAAGAAGGGGACAGTTGGATTATTCGCCACAACGGGAAAGTTGGAAGGGAGGAGAGGCACGAGGAGACCAAGAAAAACGATCCCGGACAGTCTGACATCATGGCAAGAGAAACATCAGCATCACCTGCTGTAGCAGTCTGATTGAAGTAAAATACTACATGTGCTTTGCGATCAAACCCAACCACAGGTTGATATACTATACAACTTTACTTTAAGTAGTTTGCCATTGCCATTTAAGCGAGAGGTCAACGTTTATGTCAAACTGATCGGTTTAGAGAATGAACCTGCTACCCCTCTATCAGCGCACCGGAGTTAAGAGCAAGTTCAGCAAACCACTTGACCAGGCAGACTTTCAGCTTTCTGGTAGTCAACAAGCGAACATGTTTCAGTGCCAGGCCACTTCACACGTCGCTTTTACATCGTTCTTAGAAGTTTTCTACATCTGTTTCTGTCTTTAAGGATAAAAGGTAGTTGCATATCCTTTGCAGGACGTCGCGTCGACACCAGTATTATTTGCTGTTGTGATCTTTTGGTAAGTTTACGTTCAGTAATTTGAAATTGCTTTCTGAACGATCGTCACCCATACCATTTCGTTTTTTAAAAAAACAACGCAGGGCGGTCTGCTGCCTAATCGCCCACAGCTGCATTTCGAACTTGGGTATGCGGGGTTAGTAACTGCGACCGTAAAACCTTTGCCACGGAGCCCAATCTTTAAGGACCTGGTATTTTAACATTTGTTCAACATTCTAGAAAAGCACTATATTAGGAACACTCTCGGCTGTGTCTCAGCATTCTTGTTGATGATCCTGTGTTTCTGAGCCATAAAGCTGCCCTAGTGATGTGCATGAATAAAGCATTCTTTTTCTTAATTAGGTATTTAAGTTTTTTGATGTCACTAATTTTTGTGTATCTCTAAAGGCTGCCTTTAACCACTGGAATTCCAGTCTCTCTAAACGCTGTTTTTAAACACTGGAATTCCAATTCAGATGCGATTCTCGTAAAAAGAGTCTTCGATTATCTTTTGACTCAAAAAGGACAAATTGGAGATTTGTTCGATTTCTGTTCTTCTTTCGTTAGTGTTCATGCTTTTATTGTCTATATGACATTGGTATAGCACCTTGGGGCGTTGCAAAGAGGGCGAACATCAGAAATTGAATAAAGAGAAAGGGGGAAAAATGTTTGCAGATAGGTCAAACACAGAGCTTTTGAGACATCAGATGGTGCGTGATAATGGAAATGACTATGTGTTCACATGCATCCATTGTGGGCAAACATTTACCTCGTGAACTGGTCTGATCAGTCACATTCGCTACCACCATGGGTTGTAGTTATTATGCCTGATTTAAAACACAATGTAACAAACTATCATCTGTCAAGAAGGCAAGGTGCCAGTACCTATATGACCTCTGAAATCTGCTTCAATACTTCATCATATGTGATTGCTTGCCATCTTTACAGCGTAGGTTGATTTCCCACCCTGGACTCAGTGTGTCGGCGAATTATGGAGCTGTCTCACTGTCCTCTAAGCCACAGTTCCGACACGCACACACACACACGCTACCACACGCATACACAATCACATACACACATACCCACACACACACACTCACACACACACACACACACATGTGCACACACGCGCGAAATTACACTGCTCGAAATTACACTGCTCTCACAAGCACAAGAACCGATGACGTAATTTACCAACGCGGTCAGAAGCCACATATAAGTCTAATCTTAAGAATGTCTTTGGTAAGTAAATGCGGCCGGCGAGACACTCATCACATGGTCCACGGGGGGGGGGGGGGGGGGAGGGGGGGGGGAAGAATCGGGGCCCTACAAATATGGGTCTAACACCGTGTTACTTTTAAGTTAAATCTAGGTTGTTAGTTGGTTAGTTAGTTAGTCGAGGTTCCAATTTCACGGCAACGGGTCGTCCCCATTATGCTCCGTTCCTGTGCCAGTGAATATCACACAAAATGCTCCCCAATGTCCAATGTGAACAATGGAATAGCCAGGAGTCTCTGCAATCCAAATAGCCCGCACTTCCGGTCGCCAACATGGCGGTTAGGCGTTGAACTGTCAAGGCCTGTGGCGTGTTTATGCTTGCAGCTACGGTTTGCAATCGCATTTTCCTCATGTTGGACTGGTAGTACATGGTTCCGTCGCCCTGCTACTGAGTGAGTGCATGGGCGCCACTGTGAGCTGTAAGTTAAATCTTGGATACAGCAGACCGACTTGCGTTGGTTTTTATACACTGGTATGCGTGTCGGTCGTTCAGAAAGCAATTGTAAACTACTGAACGTAAACTTACTGAGAAATCATAAACAGCCCAAAATGCCGGGGTTGAATGCGACGTCCTATAAAGGATATGTGACTTGGACACAATTGTAACAGTTGCTGATTAGTTTAAGTTGTAATGCTTACTTTTGTCACTTCTTTGTTTTTTTGTTACTGTTTCTTGTTCTTCTTATTATTTCTGTCACTGCATTTGTTTAGACTGCACGTTCAATAACATACATATCTTAAGTACATCCTTTTATATTCACCACAAGCAAGATATAAGTTCTCTGGTAGAGTGTCACTCTCATCACAGCCAGTCGGAGAGGCTCAGTAACCTTCGCGAGTTCCTTTCTCTCATGTACATTAAAGCCGCTTGTCTCGTAAATAATATGCGAAAAAAAGGCAACAACATTGAAGCCAGGTGTCCTCATCAGTAAAATATTCATGTCATGCAATTTTGCATACTACGGAGATATCTTGGACACATAGTGTTAATCACAACATTCGAAGATCTAACGTCATAATTCAGACTAACCGAAAACGAGTCCATGGGAATCTGGATGTATGAGACCAATACACGGGCACTCTCCCGCTGTTTAATGCTTCACTTCGACACGTCAAGGTACAAGAGGAACAAGATGACATGAAATGATGTCATAACATAGTTCGCATTAATCAGCTGCTTTCACTATTCCACTGAAAAATTCCTGGTTTCCATTTCAGGAAAGCTGGGTACACCAAAGGGCGGTATCAGTAGGTACAACCTCCCGTCACTCTTCAGATGAGAACAATGGACCGCTGTGTTGGTAGGTGAGGGTACTAATGGTAGGTGAGGGTACTAATGGTAGGTGAGGGTACTAATGGTAGGTGAGGGTACTAATGGTAGGTGAGGGTACTAATGGTAGGTGAGGGTACTAATGGTAGGTGAGGGTACTAATGGTAGGCAAGTGTATCAATGGTAGGCAAGGGTACTAATGGAAGACAAAGGTATCAATGGTAGGCAAGGATACTAATGGTAGGCAAGGGTATCAATGGTAGGCAAGGATACTAAATGTAGGCAAGGGTACTAATGGTAGGCAAGTGTATCAATGGTAGGCAAGGGTACTAATGGTAGGCAAGGGTCTCAATGGTAGGCAAGGATACTAAATGTAGGCAAGGGTATTAATGGTAGGCAAGGGTACTAATTGTAGGCAAGGGTACAAGGCAGACCCTACCAGTAGCTGCGCTACCGTCGACAAAGATCTTGGTATAACTGGACCCCTCATGCCTCTCTACCACTACAAGTTGGGCGGCAGAGGGGAGACAATCATTTATGGCTTCCCCCTTTCATGTCTAGATGTGATTGTTCCATCTCTGATATCATAAAGGATAATGTACTGCCATTCAAACAAAGCAGTCTGTGTTTACTCCCTGTTTCAAGGAGGATTTTTGCTTTATGGAGGTGTATTTTACTGCTTCTGAATCCGCAGAGAGAATAAATGAGATGAAACTTAAAAGTCGCTTACAAAAGTTGTTGCCGGGTTTTGTATTTTCTATTACTGCGCTTGTGATGATTTAGGTGTATTTGTATGTTATGATTATCAAGATAATAATAGTAGTGATTGTAGAAGAAGAAGAAGTAGTAGTAGTAGTAGTAGTAGTAGTAGTAGTAGTAGTAGTAGTAGTAGTAGTAGTAGTAGTAGTAGTAGTAGTAGTAGTAGCAGCAGCAGCAGCAGTAATAGTTGTAATAATAATACTAATAGTAGTAGTAGTAGTAGTAGTAGTAGTAGTAGTAGTAGTAGTAGTAGTAGTAGTAGTAGTAGTAGTAGTAGTAGTAATACAGGGTATATTTTTAATGGTTGTGCAGTGTTTGAAAATATTGCCGGTCCAAGTTTTCTATTCACCCTCCGTAAAGTTCATGTAACATAATAGGTAAATAAAACACTTGAACCGGCAATATTTTCAAACACTGCATAGTCATTAAAAATACATCCTATAATACGAGGGTAAGTTAATAAGTAAGTCAAAAAATAGCTGTAGAAAAATAACAAAATATGATAACAACTTGAAACCAGTTTATTTTTATACCTACATTGTCTCTTTATTTCTCAACATAATTTCCACCAACATTGATGCATTTATCCCATCGTTTTATTAGTCCTCACAAACCGGCTGCATAGGACTGCGTGCTTTGCTGTCATTTACCTGCCATCTCACAGAACTGTGTGACTTACTTACTGATTCGCCCTAGTAACTTTTTCTATCCATCTATGCATCGCTTTACGGGAAATCGCTGAAAACCCACCTTGACGGGAGACATTTCGCGAGTGACGCGGAAGTTGAATGTGAAGTGAAAACGTGGTTTAGAAAAACAGAGCACGCAGTTCTATTCAGCCGGTTTGGGAGGACTGATAAAACGATGGGATAAGTGCATCAATGTTGGTGGAAATTATGTTGAGAAATAAAGGGACTATGTATGTATAAAAATAAACTGGTTTCAAGTTGTTGTCATATTTATTTATTTTTCTACAGCCATTTGTGACTTACTTATTAACTTACCCTCGTAACTACTGCTATTATTAGAGATATTGTGTTTGGGCAGTGGGCTGGGTTCTGTTGGCAATCAATTACCCACACGCTGTTGAGGAAATATGTTGTCAGGTCTTACTCAGATATGGCTGAGCTACCGTATGACAGTAGACGGTACTTCCTGCTTTCTGTTAGCAACTAATGTTGCACGGCGATCACGAAATCCGACACCCCACATTGTGTCATCGGCTTCGGGTGGAGGCGTGCAATTGGGAGGGTACAAGCCTTACCCTAGTGCGAGGAAATGCAACCTAAAGACTAAATGTCATATCAGAGCATGGGGGAACTCAGCCTTGGCCGGCAACTGGTCTAGGATGGAACCTCCGATGGGCGAACAATCAGAGTATTGCTTTGCTGCTCCTGCAGCTTCTGCAGCTTGTCTTGTTCCAGATGTATTCGTGTTGCTTTTCCCCTGGAGTAAACTAGACAGGCCGAGAGAGGGATCAAGCTGCATGAACAACACATGATCTCTAAATTCAGCCCAGGCTTTGTGTTATGGAGAGGTATAACTCCAGATTACAAACTACAGTATGTCAAGACAGCAAGGTGACAGTCACAGTTGAGGAAATAATACAAAGCTGATCCTAGCCAGCAGTATGCGTTGTGTTGAATTATGATCAGGTTCCTTGTAATATACAGAGTGTTTGTGAAGTCTCATTATACTTTGTATGTAGGTCAAATTTACACATTGAAGTGCATGTCATTAAATTATTGTCTTTTAAAAATGTCATTAAATTAGATACAAGGGTCACTGCTATTGTCTAACACTGTTTTGGGGAACCTCGAAAGTACCAATAAAGTATTCATTCTAACATGTGCTGGACATGTCCACTACGAGCTTTAAGACATGAGTGTACACGTCTCTTCATACTGTCAACTAACTTCTGCAACGTGTCTGTTGTTATTTTCGTGTGTATCTACCGCCATTTCGAAATACTTCCTCACACAGAAAAAAAAAAAACAACAACAAAAAGTCTTTCTTCCGTTGTTAAAACAATTCTATTTGAAGTTAACATAATTACTCCAGCAGACGACAGCCATTCGCTGCATATTGCTTTTCGATGGACAGTGGAATACATGTTTTGATGACGTCATACACTTGATTTTTCACATTCTTTCTACATACAAAGTGTAGTGAGACTTTATAAACACCATGTAGCTCTTCGCAAGTGTGTAGCTCCAGTGCAAGTCTTGCACAGTCGTTTTTGAGCTCACAAACGATAAGTAAACCTTGCAGGACACACTGAGTGGAAGTGGTGCTTTGATTCTCCATCGGGAGAAAGATGTCCATGGCAGTTTCACAACAATAGATGCAAGGCCTTGGCATAGCTCATGTGGCCTGACTTTCAAAGCATCGGGCTTAAGGGTTTAGAGTAACAGGCAATCTTCAAGAGAATTTACCACCCAGCCAATCAACCAACATAGGCCTAACGTGACGGTCTGAGAGAGAAGTATACAGAAGAGGAATTTAACGTTAAGGTCTGAGAGCGAAGTATAAAGAAGAGGAGTTTAACGTTAAGGTCTGAATGTGAAAGATAAAGAAGAGCACTTTAACGTGAAGGTCTGAGAGCGAAGGATAAAGAAGAGGGCTTTAACACGAAGGTCTGAGAGCGAAGTATAAAGAAGAGCACTTTAACGTGAAGGTCTGAGAGCGAAGGATAAAGAAGAGGGCTTTAACGTCAAGGTCTGAGTGTGAAAGATAAAGATGAGGACTTTACCATGAAGGTCTTAGTGCGAAAGATAAAAAAGAGGGCGTTACCATGAAAGTCTGCGTGCGAAAGATAAAGAAAGAGAAATGTAACGTGTGAGTCTGAGTGCGACGGAAAGAAAAGGACTTTAACGTGAAGGTCTGAGTGCGAAGGTTTAAGAAGAGGAAGATTCTATGTTTGTATCTTATCAATAGTCATTGTTGCTAGTTTATTAGCAGCCGTTGTTCTGTGTTAACGAACAGTTATGAGAGTGCTACAAGGATAACGACACTCCTTGGTCACAGTAACCAGCCGTTGGTATGTCAAGTGGTAGGACCATCACAATGTCCTAGGCCTGAGTACATGAAGGAACAGACGGTCATTCTATCTTTCTCACAGCGAAACGTTGAGAACTGGCATCGAACTTGTGTCCGACCTGGCCCCTGTCCTTGTCGGGGCTGTACTCTAATAGTTACATTAACGATCCCGCAACTCTTACTTTCTGATCTTATTATTATAGTAAATGTCGTGTGGCGTCGGTGATTATATCTGTTTATATCCCTCTGTTTATGTGCTGCCAATAATTTCTGATACTGATGTTTCCCCGTGCCATTTCAAACAGTCCAGCATCCTCTCCCTCGGCCTCTCTTCTGCTCCAACCGCCTTCTCACGAGATTACTAAAGAACGTGAACTGTCTTCTGATGATGCAGCAACCTGCTCTGAGTCAGTTTCTTTGAGTCAGCTTCTATCCTCCCTGATCATTCCATTGCCTCACGGCTCTGTCAAAATTCGCCTGCAAAACCGCATGTTCGCAGCCCCTATATAATTCCTGACGTCTTCTAATTGTCCATAATCCACTACTTTGTGATAGACAGTCACAAATACTAGATCATAGCTCTATAAGTACGGATGCCCAGTCCCTGTCCATAATTTTCTAGAGCAATTTCTGGTAATCACGTTCCTCAGCGCCGTGTGTCGGTGAACTGTACGCAGTCGAAACAATAGTTCCCACTCGACAGGGATTCATCCGTTAAAGCTGCGCGGCAAAGCCGGGCCACTCACCCAATAATCACTGCCCTCGACGGCTTCAGCATTGGTATATGTACAATGGTAAATTTAATCGTATGTAGACAATGTCGTTGGGACGTGAAGTGTTAATAGGCTTTGACATATTCTACGCCACGGCAAAATGTGGGGTGGCCAGTTCCTATCCTCGTCGTATTATTATATATACATTACGTAAGTAATGTTATCATATGTAGTATGGTCATATATGTAGCTTTGTAAATAGTACATCTGCCTACCGTTAGTACCCTTGCCTACCATTAGTACCTTGCCTACCATTAGTACCCTTGCCTTGTCGGACAGGTCAACCAAAATGGAACAGACGAAGCGATACACAAACCTGTTGCCCGTTTGGTAGACTGGGGACTGTCAAGGGCCAGGAAATGCAAAGATGAAAATATGCTTGTCAAGCCGGATGTATTAAGCCAAAGGCTTGACGAAACATTCTAATCAGCATACTTAGTGATGAATCAGTTGTCTCAATTGCAGGCATTCTAACTGCCATAAACATACATTATAGCACGCAGACAACATAAACCTGCAAGCTGATTGTATCTATAGTTTATAACCACTGTAATAATAATATAAATAAGCAATGTCTTGGGAAGCAAAAGAGACCGACTCGATACTGACCGCTGCACTCCTCAATTGCCTCTTGGTCTATAATATATGATGTAGCACATCTGGGAACCATATACCGAATGGACCTAAACAGTGTAATATGACCCCTTACTTACTTTCTATACGGGCGAATAACTACATAATGTTATCTGAAAAGTACTAGTAGGCACTGTGTTATAATAAGAATATTGCAAACCTAAAACCAATAGAAACGAAGTATAAAGTTATTTTAACGATGCAAGCATTTAATTAAGAACGAATGGAAATAACGTCCCTAGTTTTTGACCCCTTGACCCGCACATTAAAAGTCAAATTCCTAGACTAGCGCAGTTATAAAAAAGATATGAAGAAAATCATGCAAGGAGCTCTTGTAAATAGGGTACATAAGAAAGTTTATCAATAAAACAGGAAAGGTTACGCCAAAAGGAAATTAATTAATGCCTAGAGATATCCAGTCTTCGAAGAAGCCAGTAAAGCGCAGTCTGTTGATATGGTTTGATCTCAGTAAAATACCAGGTGCCTGGCAGCCAGCAGTCTTTGTGCGCATCAGGTGGAAGTGTGTTGGTAATGAAACACCAAAATCCGTGGAGATATATGACCAATCCGGGAATAACCTCAGCCACCCGTTATGTGTTGTGTTGAACCCTGACATGGTTACATTGTAATATGCCTCTCTTCAGATTGAAGTTCCAGTGTCTCTCTGACATATCCCGCTTGTGTTGAGCTTAGAGAGTGGAAGGGGACTTGCACGACGCAGATCCGTTCGAGATAATACTTGAATAAGCTATCGGGAAAATAAGACTACAGCAAACTGAATCCGATAGATTCCAGAACTGTCGAACGCTCCGGCAACCTGAACGCCAATGTATGGGTCATAAGAGGTCAAACCCAGTCTTCCAGAGGATTGACAAACAATTACAAGAACAACAGCAGTAACATTGACAATAACAACAACAATGACAAGCAGTCAGTCACGATAAGCACCACAGAGCTGACAAACTGTTACTAAATTAACACAGTGTATATAACAAACATTGCAGGCACACTAGCGAAGTTGACAGCGAACTGCGCTGGTAATGTCATGAGCACGGTCGGACAGGGTTTGACACCTGGGCTTGTCGTTGCCAAAATGAGGGGGGAAATTAGCCACCTTTTCTTCCTTCCTCTTCGACCTACACAATGTGATGTTGCTATCACGTTACAGACCCTATCAGCAAACTAATTGTTATATATCATTAAATAACAAACACAAACAGAACATGGCTTTGGTTTAGAGAGGCGAGACCTTAGGTCAGTTTATCGGGTTAATCTACGTGCAAGTGGAACAACACTGGGTGGCCACCGAGGTAACCAAAGTGCAATACGTGATAATCAGAGGACATTAATAGAAACGCGGACAATGAGCAGACAAGCTGAAAAGCATCTAAAGGCAGTGGAAATGTGGTTTCTGATGAACATGCAAATAATATCTTAAACGTACATAAAAACAATTCCCAAGTCATACAAGAAGCAGATGAATACCGTAAACTGATTAGAGAAATTATACGTAGACAGCCACCGGTGTTTTTAACACGTTATGAGAAGAAACAAACCAAAGAACGTGGTGACAACTAACAAGATTGAGGGGAAAAGAATAAGTGGGAGGCAGAGAAGTAAATATCTGGATGGCTTGGCCACTTTGTATGGTCGAGAAAATAACACAGTGCTGATCCACGACTCTGGTGATAGCGTGAGATGGCGAAACATGACCGCCGACGCTTATCGGCATGGCTCACGTTGATTATAAACAGAAACCCCAAGAAAGTAATGTTAACATCACAGATAAAAAATCACAAGAAATATGTACATTCAGATTGACAAACACATGCTTACCTTATCAGCATGGCACATTATTATGATGAAGAGAAACCCCGAGAAAGTAACGTTACAATCTCAGATAAGATATCACCAGAGATTCTTACATTCAGACTGACACAGACGTACTTACCCGTTACAACAGAAACAATGGCCAACAGTAGCACAGAACTGGTCACCTCAGTCCAAGCGATGACAGGGCACATGGCGACGATGATGTGACGAACCAGAATAAATAACTTGTCCTGTACACTCTTGCTTTCACCTGACGATCACTACAACCGAAAACATTACATAACCACACAAACTGATGACATCATGATTCTCTCGACGACGAGAACGTTCTGTCTGTCTGGCTTGTGTTTGGAATAAAGGAATGGCCGCTTATGAAATGCTCCCTTTATTGTAACCAAGAGAAAGTCTGGCTGTGATGATTAAATATATATAAGGTAGTCAGACGATTGACTATTAATGAATTCTTTGTAAAACTCCTCAATTATGTATAGCCAAATACTCGTCCGTTGAGTAATTTCAAACGGTGTTGTTTATTAGAATTTAACAGTGTTAATTTGACTGCAATACTTGTATAATTTCTCAGTGATTTTTCTTGAATAATTGCCTGATATGACTGAAAGTTAATCCGTCAGGCCACACCTGTCATTGTAATCATACAAGTATAGGTAATTCTACAACTAATACAACTTATAGTAAAGATAATCACAAATTGTGGAAACGACAATGTGAACCGTCAAATGTTAACTTTTCTTACAACGGAAATCTCGGGAGGTATTCTCTCCCCTTGGTGTTTTCACACGTTACTAAATTGTTACTCAGCTATATCACATTATTGCTGTCAATATATCGATATTATAGGTGATTATAAAGTGAGTATTAGACAGTTATAATGATAGTACGGCGATCATGTTGATGTAGTTGATGGTGCGCTACGCCGATAGTGTCATGGTCTCGGTCAACTAAGCTACGAAATCTGTATTCCTCGTCCGATAACAGAGGACAAGACTGGCTACCTACTTCTCAGAGCATTCAGGCCCGCACAATGTGATGATTCGTCTTCTTCTGCGTTCATCCGGAGTTTCTTTTTCGGACGTGATTGCGTTGTGCCTGTTTACAGCAGAGCTGCATTCTTGCGCCGTTAGGCCGACACATCCGACTTCTACGGGCATTTGTTGACCGGGTTAACCTTCCCGGATGTAATAATCCTAAGTCATGTCGGTTGCATATCGTTTAAAGGAAGCCGCAGTCAACACCAGAATTACTTGTTGTTTGTGTTTTTTTGGCAAGTTTACGTCCTGTAGTTTGCTTTTGCTCTCTGAACGACCGGCACTCGTACAATTGTATGAAAACCAGCGCAAGGTGGTAGGCCTCCAAATTTCCCCCAGCTGTGTTTCTAGCGCGGTATGGGGGATTACGAATCTCATTCGTTATCCCTTGACCACATAATAGTCCTAACACAGCACAGACAGCAGGTTCATGCGTTGGGACAGTTTTTTTTTTTATAGCGATAACACAAGGAAATAAACTTTTTAGCAATACATCCCGACTTTCCGTAATGCATTTGAATGGGAAAACATGACACATAAATTCATTGGTATTGTTTGGCATTTATAGAGATAGCGGGAAATGGAGTCTTACAAGTTCAGAGGATCGACTTCATTGCTTCAGGTTTTACCCAATATGGCTCAGTCTCTTTCCGCGGGGCGGCCTGCCGAAAGCGCCACACAAAGCACGAACTCCGTAGCTCCAGCGATGATCCCCATGGTTCTCCAAGAAAAATTCACTCGTGAATCGAAAGACATAGCCCTGAATCGAACCCACAACCTTCGGAGCGCGAGGCAGAAGGCTTGACCACTTCGCCACGGAGTCTCCTTCAGAAAGCGGAAAGAAGTGCATATCAAAGGACATATTAGAGGATAATAACAATGCTGACCTGCTAGATAGACCCGCCGTCAAGACGAGGTTGTTAGAGTGCAGCTTACAGTATCACTGAGTCCGGATTCAATTCAGGAAATAGCTAGAGATTCGTCCCAGCCAGGGTAGGGTTGGACTCGGCTTCGTAAAACATGTACAAGCGATGTCACCGGGACATCAATGACAACTGTCTTAATACCGATCATTCTGATGTAACTAGGTGTCTTATATTATATATGCGTCACTGTGTGTGTGTGTGTGTGTGTGTGTGTGTGTGTGTGTGTTGTTGCTGTTGTTGTTGTTGTTGTTGTTGTTGTTGTGGGAGTCTTCGTGGCGAAGTTGTCAAGCCGTTTAACTCGGGCTCCGAAGGTTGTGGGTTCGATTCTGGGCCGCGTCCTTCGGTTCACGAGTTAAATTTTTCGGAGACTCCTGTGGGTCGTCACTACAGCTACGGAGTTCGTGCTTTGTGCGACGCTTTCCGCGCTGCGGTAAGAAACCGAGCCATATGGGATAAAACCCGGTGCAATGAAGTCGACCCTATCGACTTGTAAGCGACTTTTTGTTGTTGTTGTTGCGCTCACTCGCTTTCAACTAAAACGTAGTCCATACACGTGCTGCTAATTCTAGTGCACTGGACTGATTTTTGCGTATGAATTAGCTGTCTCTATTACCGGTGTCCCTCGCCATAGGGTGAACCAACTCCTCCTTCTGGGGTACTTTTAATTTACGTTCCCAGGTCAAGGACGAGAAGTCAACATTTTGGTACAACTGACTGGTGTAGGGGTTGAACCCGCTACGTCTGTAATGCATACATGATGTGTAAGAACGAGCGCTCATATCATTCGGCCATACTGCCCATCCCCCCTCTCTCTCTCCCTCTCTCTCTCCTCTCTCTCTCTCTCTCTCTCTCTCTCTCTATATATATATATATATATATATATATATATATATATATATATATATATATACTCACAGATATACATATACACACCAATACATGCATGCATACATATATACATCCATACATACGTACATGCATATATATATATATATATATATATATATATATATATATATATATATATATATATATATAATGCTATGTGATTTTGGATTTCATACTGTACTGATACATATGACCACAAAAAATAGGAATAACTGTTGTCAGCAGGTATGCCATTTTCAGTCTAGTACTGTGACTATGTTGTGCTGGCTAGTTTTGGTGAACTTAAATATAAACACTCTAACACTTAAATCGCCTGGTTAGCTCTGTCGCTAGTATCTAAGGCATTCATGCCTGATGCGCTGAGTTCCGTTCGGTGAAAAGGAACCAGTTAATTTATCACATTTATGTAGGGAAAAGCGGTAACCACGTGATATAGTCACTAAGTTTAATAACACCTTAAGTAGTAATAATTTAAACATTCCATGCAAACATACGTAAATATGCTCTTATTTGTACTTAGGCCATTTTAAGTCTGACTATGTGGTTTTTTTCCAATGTGGAGCTGATGGAGAGAGCTAAAACATAGCGCTGACCCAAAAGGTGAGGAAAAGACACTGACGTGTGAAAGGACGTGCATTGAGAAAACTTGAGAATAATATAACTAGAAAGATAGGACATACAATGAAAAAACTTGAGAATAGTGTAAATAGAAAGATAGGACACACATTGTGAAAACTTGAGAAAACTAGAACTAGAAAGACATTTTCCTGGAACCACAGGGCCACTGAATTAGAGGCAGAGATAATACAAATGAAGAAGAGAGTTACAGACAGAGATGAGTAATATGGGTGAGAGCTGCATTAGATGGCAAGACTGCTTGCAATGGGTTGGTTGGGACCCTATACTCCAGTGGGGAAGATGAACGAGAAGAGGCATATATATTTAAAAAAAAACATACTGGTTAATATAAATACATATAGCAGAAAAGTACATATGGTGCAGACAATTGGTTTATAAACTCTACATCTATAAACGATACTTCTTTTATGCTGGTATGTTTACATCTACACAATATATCTAAAGCATTTCTCGACATAATATTTTACACGGTGTGTTTCTATTTATGCATTTATTTAAGATACTTCCCAATGGGTATACAGTCAATTCTTTTGATATCGCCATTGAAGTTGACAAATCCTGGTTTTGGAAACTTTGTGCCCAGTGCAACACTATCCTGTAAACATTAACTATCTGGATGTCAAATATGTATTTCTATGAGAAGTTAACCTTAAAGTTTAAATACTTGTTGAACCCAGTTTCTATAATTTTGTATCAACTATTAGAATACACTTTCGCATTTGAATTGGCTCAAAAAATTACTCCAAATGTCAAAACTTCTTAGTGAATGACTCAAGTAATTAAGACTCAATATTCCATATTAAGTAAAATATATGGTTTGTATTTATTTACAGTGTTTCGAGGGATGTATTCTAATAGTCTCTGTATTGAGATGCGTTGGAATTGTCGGTTATTACCCAATCGTTAGAAATTAGACTAAAATTACTTTAAAAAAATTCAAATCTTCTAAATATTTTGCTTGTCAAAAACGTGATGTTTCAATGTTTACACTTAAAAATTAACTAGCGCTTTCGTTGCAGATATCTTTATTTGTTGGAAATCTTTTTATACTTAGTTTCCAGCAATATATTACATAACTTATCGCTACCGTCCTTAAATTTTCAACAACTAAATCAGCACACACTACATACCTTACTACACAAAAGATGCGGGAAAATATCAACAAAGTTGTGCAAAGAAAACCATATGTTAGATAAATATCACACAAAATGCCGCGCGCAATAAAACTTTAATCTCTTATGTTAAATACCAGCTCTTTAAGACATAGAAACCCGTAGGTAATGGACCGAAAAGTTGCAAAACATCGATGTTGGCGCCCCCTACGGTGCCAGAAAATGAGAGGCCAGTACCGTGCTCAGGGGAGGTTCAGCCAATCAGCGAGCTGGTCGGCGCAGCCAGGAACTACTGCTCACTTTTTCAGTGAGAAAGTGATGGATTTCAGAGAGTAACTTGTGCCAGTCCAGGCGACATCTCAGCGAGTACTATCTACCGCATAAGCACTTCACAACACCAACGAAGTACTGCGGGATTCGTGGATTTCCAGATACAGGGCTGGTTGTATTCGGTGCAAAAAATTGATTGAATCCACTTTGTCCAACGTGGACTTGTATTAACCGAGAACTAAACGGCGGGTGTTTGGTATTCTGCTAAAATCAAGAAGTTATATCGATGGTTTTGATGGTGTTTATGGTTGTATTTTCTTTGCTTGATTATAGCTACTACAAACATATCAGGGGTGAGGTCAATGAAACAATAAGGGAAATGGAATAACAGGAAATACTTGGTTCAACAACAAAATAATGAAAAACTGCTGCTGCTGCTGCTGCTGCAGTTGCTGCTGCTGCTACTACTACTACTACTACTACTACTACTACTACTACTACTACTACTACTACTACTACTACTACTACTACTACTACTACTACTACTATTACTACTACTACTACTACTACTACTACTACTACTACTACTACCACAACCACCACCACCACCACCAAATCTCTGTCCCCGAGACACGAACCAAGAAACAACAGGAACAGGTGTTAATACAACTCACTAGAGGACACTTGTGTAGTTGGTTTTCGCTGAACAACTTCTACAGAAAATCGATCAGAAACAGGAAACTTTTCCAAGGGAGTCGTGCTAGCATCCCTACAGGCAGCGTGGCATTGTTGAGACATAGACAACGGTATTGTGGAAGGCAGACACCCAGAGTACCCTTTCGATGATTTATTTGAACGCACTTTCATTTAGAGGATAATGAATTCACCCTTAAAGAGCTTAAATGACACGTGTGCATCCCTTTGGATGTATGCTGTTAGTCCTTAGTCTTATGGACCAAACGACACTTGAGTGATATGGTTAATATCACACAGGGCGCCTTCATTTCTCATGATATGTCCTGGTACTCCTATCAAGCGACCCGACCTGGGAGTCCACGTCATTTTGTAAATGTCATCTCTATGGCAATTCAGTTGAGCTGAGTTGATTCAAGAACCGACATCACTGCACTCAGGACATTCCCATATGTGCTCCGTCCTCTCGTTCAACAGGCAGCGAAGAGTCATACTACAAATCGTTCCTACTGCTATCTGACTTAAAGTGTCTTCCCTCTCAATTTTGAGATCTTCCAGAACCCCTATCGATCCCCCTCAATCTCATTCTTTCCACATACGGGTTCTCAATCTGTTCCCCCGCCTTCTCCACCTGGTCCCACAAACGCACGACCACCTCCCCCTTATCCATAGGCAATCTACCACCAAAAGGTGCATTCCCTGCCAGCCTATCAGCCTGTTCATTCTCCAGTACACCCGCATGGCCAGGGCAAAATATTCATACAATTCTCACAATCTGTGACCTCTGAGGCGACGATAGCTAATCCACACGAAACATTCCTTTCTCCACCTTACTAAGCATACTCTTTGAATCCGTAACGAATACAATGTGTGTTACAGTAGTCTCCTCTAACCAACGGAATTCCGCTGTTACTGCTTCCACCTCCATCTTCGTGCTGGAGGTTGTAGTCTAACATGTCATGGCTATTCGAACCTGTAACAGCTGAAGCGACAGGCTATCATCATACATTACCGCGACTCACATACAATGTGCTTGATATTCTTCGTCTTGCAATTCATGCAGTGTGACGTGGTGATCATGTCTTTCCAGCGCCTTCTGTCTCTTGTGTCTTATATAAAACCACATCTCAAGAGCTTTCGCATAATTGGTCACTTGCCTGATATTTGTCCATGATTCACTTGTACGATATTATAAATGATTGCAAGCACAAGAGACATAAGAATGTGGACAGACATGATCAGCAACTCCACACGGCATGGACTGTAAGAAGATAAGAAGACCGCAATTTAATATCTACCACCACGCATGTGTATGCCTAAGAAGCAACAAAAAATTAACGAGGGGTAAAAATATGAATTTTAGGTTTTAAAAATTTGGATTGTAGTTATTATGTTGTACACCTTAGAATGAGCGAGAAAGAAAAAGTATGTATTTTAAGTTTACAAATTTGAACTTTAGTACCCTCCTCTACACTTTATGAAACAATGAAAAAGAGGACAGGTAGAACGGAAGACACAGAAACAGAAACATTACCGTCAGACCACCAAGCTTGAACCTAGAAATCCAAAATTAAACAGACCGCTTATCACCGTTTCCTGGTTAGCGATGAATTATAGGCAGATATTTCTGTCATAACTAAGCGAGGTAGGACAGTCTTAGCGCTTGTTTTTGACATCATGTTATCACATCGCACGTAATAACCTGTTTCTAGTAATCGGTCTAGCGCAGCGGTTGCTGCCGTAGTATCAGAAACAGATCTTTAACTGGCCGCAGCCTCGGAGCATCTCTTCACAGAACTTCTTATCCGCTAACTGGGTGTCCAGTACTGCAGTACTGTTATGAAGTAATGTCATTCCATTTATACGAGATCCTGGCGTTATCAGCTTGGGTAACCAGTTTATTCACGAGACTGGACTTCCCTTCACTTCAGAGAATTCCCGTCTCTGATTTACGAGGTTAGATCTACTAATGATAACTTTCTTGAAGGGAACTTGTTTAAAACGATGTTGCATCATTTTCACGGATGTGGAGTTGCTGCGCCTGTCTTGTACGCTTTACTATTTCGAGACTTTGAGAGGGATAGTGGAGCTCAGCAACAATGTCTTAGTGTCTCTAGAAAAGGAATACACACCAAGCTCACTCGGAGAGATGTACACTCAAATCCTTGGTTGGTTTTAAACAAGTTACATTTACATGGATTCCAACTGTGACGAATGTGTAACATTTACAATGATTCCCATTGTGACGAATGTGTAACATTTACACAAATTCCCATTGTGACGAATGTGTAACATTTACACGGATTCCTATTGTGACGAATGTGTAACATTTACACGGATTCCCATTGTGACGAATGTGTAACATTTACACGGATTCCTATTGTGACGAATGTGTAACATTTACATGGATTCCTATTGCGACGAATGTGTTACACTTACATGGATTCCTATTGTGACGTACGTGTTACATTTACATGGATTCCCATTGCGACGAATGTATTACAAATAAATGGATTCCCATTGCGACGAATGTGTAACATTTTCATGGATTTCCATTGCGACGAATGTGTTACACATACATGGATTCCCATTGCGACGAATGTGTAACATTTACATGGATTCTTATTGTGACGAATGTGTTACACATACATGGATTCCCACTATGACGAATGTATTACACATACATGGATTCCCATTGTGACGAATGTGTTACATTTACACGGATTCCTATTGTGACGAATGTGTTACACTTACATGGATTCCTATTGTAACGAACGTGTAACATTTACATGGATTCCTATTGCGACGAATGTGTTACACTTACATGGATTCCCATTGTGACGTACGTGTTACATTTACATGGATTCCCATTGTGACGTACGTGTTACATTTACATGGATTCCCATTGCGACGAATGTATTACAAATACATGGATTCCCATTGCGACGAATGTGTAACATTTTCATGGATTCCCATTGCGACGAATGTGTTACGCACACATGGATTCCCATTGCGACGAATGTGTAACATTTACATGGATTCCCATTGTGACGAATGTATTACACATACATGGATTCCCATTGTGACGAATGTGTTACATTTACACGGATTCACATTGTGACGAATGTGTAACATTTACATGGATTCCCATTGTGACGAATGTATTACACATACATGGATTCCCATTGTGACGAATGTGTTACATTTACACGGATTCACATTGTGACGAATGTGTAACATTTACACGGATTCACATTGTGACGAATGTATTACACATACATGGATTCCCATTGGGACGAATGTGTTACACGTACATGGATTCCCATTGTGACGAATGTGTTACACATACATGGATTCCCAGGTATAGTAAGCCTAAAATGGATACTATGAAAAATACTGGGATGTAAAGTTTTATAGGCCTTATATGTCTCCGTCTCCGTGGCCAAATGCTTGCGAACGCGGTTCGTGAGCAGGGTACCAGGCGTTCGAAACTCATCTGCGACCGATTTGTGCAGCAGACCGTGTCGCGTTGTGTTATAACGTGCTGGTATGGGAGCCTGTCGTTCAGAAATCAATGGCAAACTACTGAACGTAACATTTGCCTAGTACATCAACAGCAGATGAAAAATGCTGGTGTTGACTGCAACGTCACGTAAGGAATACGCAACAATTAGTAGTTATATGAACCACGTAATCCGACAAGAGTAATTGGGTCTAAAGCTATACAAGTTAATTGCATTTTGCAGTACGGCGTAGTAAACCCCATAATGTTTTTGGTTGTTTGTGATATCTTAGCAAATTTACTTTCACTAGTTTGTCATTGCTTTCAGAACGACCGGCACCCTTAAAATATTATAAGAAACTCAACGCAAGGCGGTCTGCTGCCTAATCGCCAGCAGCTGTACACTATAAGTTCGCACCATTTACACAGTTGTCTTTAAGGAGTGTAAAGGAAGAGTCCTTACCACATTTACAATACTTTCCATATTATGCCACATGGCATGAAAAAACAAAAGGTTTTCAGTTTAAAATTGTAACTTAATAACGTCTGGAAAAATAAATATAGTGTGCATACTGCTGAGTTATATATCATATGAAATAAATACATAAATAGTACTTAAGCTGAAACAATTAAGAAACATAGTCACCGAGTAATGTTGGAATATGGAACATCTATTATTCTCACGGTAATTTGGAACCTTACATCGTTTTCACTACATATGATATCTAACTCCGCATCATGCACCTGACGAGATGCAGCGAAATATGTCAGGCAATAAATCGTGCAACATATGTTTTGCTTCTTCCGTATTTAAATTGACTAACTTGATACATTGTTTTGAAAAGATAGTGTGTTGCTTTATGCGATATGTTAATTCATCTAATCTCATCTAATCTTAACTCATCTCATCTTATCTCTCCATGTTCCTCTTGTACCTTGCGGTGTCGAATTGAAGTATAAACAGCGATATTCCCATGGACTCTGTTATTCCCTGCGTCCATCGTTTACGTGGTCGGCCTCTTCCTCTGATTCCATCTGGTCTGTACATCATTGCTTGTTGTGGTATACTGTTAGTTGGTAACCTACTTGCATGGCCAAACCATTCGACTTGCTGCCTTCTAATAAAATATATCGCTGCTATTACCCCCACGTTAGTCCTGATATATTCATTTCTGATCTTATCTCTTCTTGATACATTGAGTATTCTCCTCAGGAATCTCATCTCTGTTGTGATTTTCTTGTCTATTTTTCTGTCATTGTCCAGGTTTGGCATTGATAGCATGGAGTTGGCAGGAAGATTATGCCGTACAGTTCTTTCTTATATTAATTAATATTTCAATTACTGTGATAGGCATTGATAATTTTCTTTCACTGAAATGTTTTTGATTAAGGAAATAACTTGGTGAGATGTTTTAAAGTTCAAAAACGCAAAATGAAGCCAGACTTGGACTTGTCAGCCAAAATTACCACAAGGTTAAGACAATTATACGACAATTAGCTGGCGCGTCTGGGTTATGGCTAGAAAGCTACGCTGACAACGGCATGGGCGCTGACTGACGCGGGTTCGGTGTCAGGTCTAAATTCAACAGAGGTTAGCGTGGCTGAATGGATAAGATCACTCGTTCTTAAACATCCGGTGTGCTGATGCTGAGGTAAGAGGGTCAACCCCTACACGGGTCAGTTGAACTAAAATGTTGACTTCTCGTCCTTGACTTGGGGACGTAAATTTCAAGTACCTCTGAAATCGGGGTGGGTTCGCCTGTTAGAGAGAGACATTAGTGATAGAGATAGCTAATAAGCAAACACAATTCATCACAGTGCTACTAGAAGTAGCGTGTACGGACTTCCTTTGAGTTCAACGTGAGAGAGCGAACATATCACGACAATTACAATGGAAATCAAGCGACAAATGATAATTGTTATTTTTGTCCCCGCAAAGCTTTAGATATACTATGCACTACAACATCTACTAACATCAAAGGCGCTATCTCGTAACACCAAAATCACTATATACAAAACACTGATCAGACCAGTTGTGCTGTATGGTTCTGAAACCTGGAGTACAACCTGGAGTACAACGAAAGGAGACGAAGCCTTGTTACAAACCTTTGAGAACAAAATTTTAAGACGCATCTTTGGACCCATTAGGGATACACAAAGTGCAGAGTGGAAAAGAAGTAACAAAGACATTTATGATCTGTTTAAGTCCCCGATAATCACTGGTATCATGAAGGCTAATAGACTACAATGGCTGAGGCATATAGAAAGAATGGAAGATAATAGGGAAACAAAAATCGCTTACACTCAGGAAATACATGACAGTAGACCCCGAGGTAGACCAAGAAGGCGGTGGAGAGATAATATATATACAGACCTACAAGCACTTGGAATCAACGACTGGCAAGAGAAGGTTAACGAGAGAGACGAATGGAGACGGATTGTATCTGCAGCAAAGAACCTCAATGGCTCGGAACGCTGAAGAAGAAGAAGAAGAAAGCTTTGCTATCTATGCCAAATGTGCTCCACGTCAACACCCACCAGATAAAATACCTCACGTTTGAGAAGAAGTGTTTGAGAAACGCTAACGGGGTTACCGAAAAAGACTGGGTGCGAAATGAAGGCATCAGAAATATGATAGACGTAGCATAATACCACGATTTGATCAAGAAATAACAAATACAGTGGCTTGTACATTTGAAAATGAAATCTGATAAACTACGGATGGGAATATAAACAATTTTGGTATAGAGCCAGAACTCGATTAAGAAATCGAAGGACAAACATCAAGGTTACAAAAACGAACATGATGCAACTGTGGCAACACATCCTGCCTTGGATCGCAAGCACAAACATCTGACATTAACGGCAAGTTTAATGTAGAAACATGATACATCATCTACCTGGTGCTAAACTATAGACAAAACTGTCACATACAAAATGCAGCAATAGATACCAAGGTATCTTAACAGAAATGAAGAACTAACCGACAGCAGCTATTCTAAAATGATTGATTGTCAATTTCGTTAGTTCGCAGCGTATATTTTTATCAGTTGTCCATAATATCTCTTTCCCCTAAGTATTCATAATAGCGCTGTTATTTTTGTAAATTTACCTGCCATGGTTCAGTCGCAAATTGGAGCACTTCCCTTTACTGGACTGAGTGGATTAAAAGACCGTCCTCATAGGATGGTTGAACTCTAATCTCTGCCTCTGAGGTCATACTAGAATACTCATCTCAGCACCCCAACTACTTAGGAGTTAGTGAGTATCTGAATCTATTTTCGCCAGAATTCACATATTCCTATAAATATTTTGTTGGCTTTTTCTATCAAATTTTGAAATTTGATCACAAGGGGTATCCGTACAATCTACTCTGTTCAATGTTAAACTACGATGGGTTTTCGTCATGCACAACGTGCAGATAGGACCTCTCTTGTCATTGTCTTGGATGGCTATGTAACGACTGACTACCGGGGGATAAGAAGCAATAAAGTTCATTTAAGAAGCGTTTACAGAAAACATTGTCAATCCTACCAGACAGGGAGGGATCTTTAGTAGATCTAAACTAGTCAACTAGGTTACTAGTTGCATGCCCGTTACATGACGTAGAAGTCAATCCCTACATTTATTGACTGTTTGTGAATTTCTAGGCAATTATACGTTCACTAATTTGTCTTTCTGAGCGGCAGAGACATAAACATTCTCTGACATGAAGGGAAGTCAAGAGTTTCGTGAAGAAACTGATTATCCAAATTGATAAGGCTGTGAACTTGTATTAATGAAACAGTATTATTTCACACAAATACTGCAGTAAACAACTCGCCATTGTCCTTAGTCTCACAGCGGCTAGACGAACAAATAGGACACACTTCAAACACATGCAGAAAACACTACACTAACAGACAGTTTTGCATAGGACACAGCTCAAACACATGCAGGAAACACTGCACGGTATCTAGCCGAAGGCAGACATCCAAACCGACCGATGCATCAACACTGCATTTCGCTGTAGCATTTGCTGTTAATCAAATTCTTGGAGTGGAAACAGATGAAGTGACTAGGACACGTTACATGACCGGGATCTCCCCGGATACTGCCACTCGTCACCAGTGCAAGTGGGTCTAGTTACAGAAGTAGCGAATAGCCAAGTTACAGATGGAAACAGAGGTTTACAGGGACTCTAAGCACACACGGAACTAATGTGTGCGTGTGTGTGTGTATTTTATTTAAAGCACTCCCTATTTTTGAACTCAAGCGTAGACCATACACACTACTACTAGTAGTGCTGGACTGAATTTTGCGTGTGGATTAGCTTTCCCTATTAACAGTGTCCCTCACGATCAGGCTGCCCCACTCCGACTTCAGAGGTACTTTTAATTTACGTCCCCAAGTCAAGGACGAGAGGTCAATAATTTAGTCCCAACTGTCCGGTGTAGAATTTGAACCTCTTACCCCAGGATCAGCACACCGGATATTTACGAACACGCGTTCTTATCCGTTCGGCAATGGTGGTCTCCTAATGTGTTCAAAACGACACATTTGATTTAAGTGGTAACAGCTGGAGTGCAATGCATGTTTTATGGCACTAGTTAGATTACGAAAGAGGGCCGCGGTATCGCAACGGTTAGCATGCGGCTCTGTAGGCGAGCTGGGCGTGAGTTTGAATTCTCACCGAGGTGGATTTTATCTGATTAAATGCCATGCGATGATAAATCGCCTTATTCTAACTTTCCGTAACTGCCATTGGCTTATAGATGCAACTATATTTACAGTATCAATACAGTAATTTTCATTTTACTACCATCCGTTACTTATATATATATATATATATATATATATATATATATATATATATATATATATATATATATATATATATGCCGACATCGTGGCTTAGAGGTTATGACTTTTCTCCGTAATCTCGTATACTCTCGTGGGTAACGTGATGGCGGTGAGAAACAGCAGTGGTTCGAATCGCATCGATAACTTACCGGGTATGTGAGTCGGCCGCTCAGAAAGCAATGGCAAACTACTGAGCGTAATCTTTCCAAGAAATCAACAGACAGCTGAAAGATGCTGCTGTTGACAGCGATGTCCTGTAAAGGATATGCAATATATATATACACACGCTTACTTCCCCGTCTCAGCCATCCATTGTTATTTATTTCTAACCTAAGTTTTATTTGTCATTGAACCTATTAAAAACTAACCTGAGCCGAGCCTAACGTGGACAATAGGAAATTTCCAGGGAAGTAACCATCGTGATGTTGACTACATTATACAAATGTGGGGCTTACAGCGTATGTCTCAAGATGTGCATAAGGAGACCAACAGAAAAGAAGCAAGAATGAGAAACAAGTAACATCTTGACAAATGCCGTTATAGACATGTAAACATGCTGCGACATCACATATACCAGTTCACACTATACACAGGCACAGTCACCAGCTGCCTTCATGTGGGTGGAGGGTGTGTGTATGTGGGTGGGAGATGTGTGTATGTGGGTTGGGGATGTGTGTATGTGGGTGGGGGATCTGTGTACGTCCGTCGGAGATGTGTGTGTGGGTGTGTGTTGGGATGTGTGTGTGTTGGAGGTGTGTGTGATGGATGTGTGTGTGTGTGTGGGTATGTGTGGGGGTGTGGGAAGATGTGTGTGTGAGTTGGGGGATGGGTGTGTAGATGGGGGATGTGTGTGGGTGGGGTGTGTGTGTATGTAAGTGGGGGATGCGTGTGCAGGTGGGGGATGTGTGGGTGGGTGGGGGAAGTGTGGGTGGGTGGGATATGCGTGGGTGAGTGCAGTGTGTGTTGGGGGATGTGAGGGTGGGTGGGAGAATGTGCGGGTGGGTACAGATGCATGTGGGGATGTGTGTGTGTGTGGATCAGGAACGTGTGGGTGGGGTAATGTGTGTGTGGGTACGTGTTTAAGTTTGTGGGAGTGTGTGAGTGTTGGTATGTAGTGAGATGTGTGGGTGGGTGTGGATGTGTGTGTGAGTAGGGGATGTGTGTGTGAGTGGGGGTGTGTGGGTGGGTCGGAGATGTGTATGTGGATGGGGAAGTGTGTGAGGGTGAATGGTGGATGTGTTGGCAGGTTAGGAGATGGGTGATGGGTGGGGATGTGTGTGTGGTGGATGTGTGTATGGCAGAGGTGTGTGTGTGGGTGGGGGATGTGTGGTTAAGGAGTATGTGGTTGGGGCGAGGGTGGAGGATGTGTGGGTGGGTGAGTGTGTGTAGGTTGGAGGATGGTTGGGGGATGTGTATGTGGGTGAGTGCGGGATGTGTGAGTGGGTGGGCGAGATTGTGTGGGTGGTGGAATGTGTGTAAGTGGGGATATGTGGGTGAGTGCGGCAAGTGTGTGTGTGTATAGGTGCGGATGTGTGGGTTGTCGGGGAGATGTGTGTGGGGTTGGGGGATGTGTGCTTGGCTGAGTGGTGGGGGATATGTTGGTGGCTGAGTGTGTGTGGGTATGGGATGGGTTGGGAGATGTGTGTAGGTGGGGAGATCTCTGTAGGTCGGGGGATGTGTGTGGGTGGGTGTGTGTGGGTAGTGGATGGGTGGATAGGTGGGGGATGTGTGTCATAACATGGTAAAATGCATTGTTTATGTTTACACCATTCATTTGACAATGCTTTTTGTTCTATGTGAATGTATCAAAGCACTATTGATGAACGAAAGATGAGTAATTAGAAGGGCCGAATGTAAGACGGGCCTGCGTGCCCAATTTGTTACCTTTTGAAAATAAAGTTTGCTCGTTCGTTCGTTCGTTCGTTCCCAAACAATGTTCATGGAATTCCGACAATATGATGCTTACTTTACCCTCCTCGGTTAGCACAAGAGATAAAGTGGAGGAAGATGATCTGTAGTAGGTTAGCATGGCCGAATAGATAACAGTGATGGTTCTTAAACATCTGGTATGCAGATGCCGAGGTAACGGGTTCAAACCCTACACATGTCAATTGGACTAAAATGTTGACTTCTCGTCCTTGACTTTGGGACGTACATGACAAGTACCTCTGATGTCGAGGGACACTGGTAACAGGGAAAGCTAATCTACACCAAAGAGAAGTCTACTAGAAGTAGTAGCACATGGGTAGACTACGAATGAGTTCAAAAGCAAGCTAGTGCCCAAAAAACAATAACATCTAAAATTAAATGAGCTCTGACTACTGTGTTGTAAGGAAGACTATTAACTACTATACCACAAGGTCTATGTAAATAAAGAGTCCCTGACAGAAGCAGGAGAGGTATAGTCATCACACATTTGGGATACTCATAGACATAGATATTGGTAGACAAACATTCAAACAGACACATGATACTTTACTGCGTAAGCAGCTGTGTGGATGGATGACAGAGTGGCTTATGAATGAATCGATGGTGAGTTTCGAGGTTGGTAGTTAGGTTGATTAAATATGCATGTATGTGAAAAGCTAAAGTTTTATTTGGAAAAACAGAGTGACAGAACGACATTTATAAATGTGGCAAGACAACGAGCGAGAAGGGAGAAGAGGAGCAAGTGACAATATAATGTTGTGGTTAGTGGAAAGCTCACGGCACATCCTCGTGCACAAGACACAGAGAATAAGCGAAAAAGGGATTGTGAAAGTGTTATTTGGAACAATTTCGGTGGGAAGAAGAGAATCTGACTGAGTAACATCAGCAGCTACACAAACTACACCCTTGCAAGTAGAAACCCACAACAAATACATCTGTATAAACAGTTGAAGCAACGCGCAGCTAAATAGTTACAACAAGCACTTATGCACCAATCACAACTCCTCACCTAGTAAATATGCGAGAGATGCACCAACAAATAGTCACACTTAGTAAGAGATGCATCATCAAATATTCACACTTAGTAAGAGATGCACCAAAAAATATTCACACTTAGTAAGAGATGCACCAACACATACTCACAATTAGTAATAGATATACCCACAAATATTTACACTTAGTAAGAGATGTACCAACAAATATTCACACTTAGTAATAGATATATCTTATAATAACAAATATTGACACTTAGTAAGAGATGTAAAAACAAATACTAACACTTAGTAAGAGATGTAACATCACATATTCACACTTAGTAAAAGATGCAGAGCAAACATTCATACTTAGCAAGAGATGCACCAGCAAACATTCACACTTAGTAAGAGATACACAACCAAATATCCATATTTATTAAGCGATGCACCAACAACAATTAAATTCACACTTAGAAAGAGATGAACTTACAAACATTCATACTTATTAAGCGATGCACCAACACAAATTCACACTTAGCAAGAGATGCACTCGCCCTTCTTAACGGAGGCAAACTGTAATAGCATTGTTATCCAACAGTAATAGCATTGTGATCCAACAGTAATAGCATTGTGATTCAGCATGCATGTGGTCAGAGACGACTATAGATGGTTGACATGGGACTGTCTACTTTATGACGTAGACAACTGGAGCTGCACATTCCAACCAACAATGAGCAATGACACAAAAGCCCTAAAGTTATAGTTTAGTTTAGTTTTGCCGATGGATCAACATCACTGCACACGGGTGTAACCCATAAGTACTCCGTTCTCCTCCTAACTCAAAACTGAGTTTGGAGACACTCAGCTCAGTGCACGAACTCCGTAGCACCGGCGAGGATCTTTATAAATTATATCATTACTATGCACAGTTAGGAAACTAGAAAACACATTTGTCACGAGTCGAAAGCACAACAATGAATTTGTCAAAAACTAGTACCCACTATTACCGGCCTTTCACCGTGGTTTGAAATATCGACTTCTAAATACAGGGTGTCCAGCCAATGAGAGTTAAGGTTTGTGTAATCAAGATGCCGCATGCATGCTGATCTATGCCACAGAACAGAAAGAATATTCTACAACTATTCAGTATACCAATTCAGTATACAGGAACAGAATGCCTGGTTGCCTCATACATTCCCGAGCTTAAGATACCACACTGCTTCTTTAACTGTATATCCTGGGATATAAACGATGGACAGAGTCCATGGGAATCTCGATTTATGAAGCCCATAAACGGGCACTCTGCCGCTGTTTATGATTCATCTCGACACCGTTACGTTCAAGAGGGACAAGATGAGATGATGATGAGATAAAAGACCAAAGCTTGCTTGAGTTAAAATTCACATCAAAGCTAATTTTTTTTTTTTAAACTGAGCTGGTACCCCATGTTGATTCAGCCTTGAATGAGTAGCAAGACTTGATTTGGTGAGTAAAAGCTGATTATGTGATATAGACTATGAAATCAATCGAGCACGAATTGGTCTATAAAAATATGGCGCTTGCACCGCATGCCCAAAATACCTGAAGTAGTGAAAACGTGTCTTTGACGTCACACACTACAGGGTGTTTGTAAAGTGTCACTACATTTTGTATGAAGAACAAATTTGAAAAACAAAATTCATTTTTCCGTTAATAACATCATTCTGTTTGGAGTGCAATGAATTACTCCAGCAGACGACAGCCATTCACTGCATATTGCTTAACGATGGACTGTGAAGCACATATTTTTATGACACCCACCATGTACTTCATTTTTCATATTTGTTCTACATACAAAGTGTAGGCGAGACTTTACAAACAAATACCATGTACAAAG